>OX411558.1:10025744-10315744 GCA_948146395.1 Fragum whitleyi
TGTTGTTCACGATATGAAATATTAATCGATCTTACTCGAAAAACAAACGATTGTTCTATTTCTTTATTGCAAAAATGAGACAAAATGTGAAATTTCTAGGACATATTTTCGTAAAGCGCGTCATTTTGCACGGAATTGCTATGCAACATTCATTGTGACATGACTTATTTTGCTCCGCATAGATGACGTCAGAGAGGGATAAATTCACAAAAGCAGGGTATTAGTTTTTTGATAATTTCACTGCTTTTGCGGTGAGATTATCAAGTGATAATCTATCGTTATATCTCGATAAACCACTTAAGTACATGTATTTTTTAAAAAAGGTTGGATCCTACATTAATCAACACAAAGATCACAGATTTGCAACCAGGGGTCAGCTAGCCGTAGACAGAGACAAAACGTGAATTTAATTTAGCTCAAACTTAGAACTTTTCTTTATTAGAATAGCAACTTTTCCAAGTACACATTTTAAAGCAAACGTTAGGACATTCTTTGGATTTTGCTATAGATCTAAGATTTTATATATCAAGAAGCATGAACAGTCAAGTGAATTTGACAAGGTGAATGCTTTCAGAATGATGTCTGAATGAAAATGAACGAGTGCGATGAGTGAGTTTTGAGTGAAATAAATGAACAGGATGAACAAAATTAACAATGTCTTTTACCTCACTTTAACAAAATATGCATACAAGTTCTATTAGTAATTTCCTATTTCTTCAAGAACCAATCAGACGCTTTTAAATTCAATTATAGCAGTGAAATCATTGATTTATTTTAGCTATTTATTTTAAATGTAGTTTTTGATCTTATCTTATCTTTTCTAATTGATATAGGATCGTTTTTGAATAGTTTGAGTGAGTGATTGGAATGAATGAATGGAGCGGTGAGAGAGCGGTGTAGAAAGGTTTGATCGAGATGAATGTATGGAAATGTTTTTTTCACTGCGTTTATTGGAGTGTAAAGTGCTATTGCCATAGTACGTGGCTTAAATATAATGCCCTACATGCGTTTTTTGCCTTGTGCTAAGGCAATTGCACTTACTCGAAATATCGCAGTGAAAAATACACTCATCCTAATATTGGATTTTACCCATTTACGAAGAAAAGATCCCTGTGATGGTTAAATTATTTTGACCAAGTTGAAGACAATTGGAGGAAAACTGTTTAATTTTGAGTGTTGACGAGGATTTTCTCATAAAATTTTCATAAGGCCTCTTGTTCCATGACACTTGACAGATCGGGGTACATTGCCGGTCAGCTGAATCGTGTTTTCTTTTATTCTTTAAGTTTTCATTCCTCTGAGATATTGACTCATACAAAAGGGCATCGACCTTTCATAAGTGTGTGGGATATATTGCATTTTTCTAAGCTATCTTTGATTAATCGTTTCGGTTTCTACTTAAAAAAAGAAGTATAATCATCTACACATAAACTCAATATTTGGCTTGCGACGCAATCCTAGACCATAATCCTAAACCCTTATTTATCTCAAAATAAAAGTGTGTAGAACTTGTTTGGAAACATCCGTTAAACTTATTCTACCGGACAGATACAGTTAACAACATCGTGAAAATGACAAGCTGAATGATTATGGAATGATTTAGGAATGAAATTGAATGAGTGTATGGAGCGAGTTTTGAGTGAATTTAATGGGAGGTAATCCAGTATTGCAAATTTTGTTCAGAATGAACAAAATTAGCAATATTGATTACCTCCCTTTAATAAAATATGCATTGAAGTTCTATAGATAGCTCCCCATTTCTTCAAGAACCTATCAGACGCTTACAATTTTAATTAAATAAGTGAAATCCCGATCTTTTTCCCAGCTATTTCTATTTTGAACGAAGTTGTTGTTATATGTTTTTCACTTAGTTTGGAACGTTTTTGAATGGTTTGAGTGAGTGTGAGGAATGAATGATTGGAGCGCTGAGTGAGCGGTTTAGAATGGTTTTGATTGAGTTAAATGTCAATTTCACGATGTTACTTACTGTAGTGTACAGCCACAAAACATACATAATTGGTTGAATTCTCCATACCTTACAGTTAAGAGCATCGTTAAGTTGACTCTCATTCATTCATTCATTCATTCATTCATTCATTCATTCATTCATTCATCCATTTATTCATTCATTCATTCATTCATTCATTCATTCATTCATTCTTAACACTCACTCTAACCATTATAAATGACCAAAATCCACAAAATGACAATATCAACAAATAAATTCAAAATGAAAATATCTTAAAAAAAAAAACAAAAAAAAACACGATTTCCCGACATCATTGAAAATGAAAATGTTGTTTGAAATATAAATACAAGTTCCAACGCAATTTAAATCTCCATGCTAGTAGATGTTCATAACTGAAAAGAAACAAAATTTGAAAGTTTGTTTCGAATAATCAGAGGGTAATTTGTTTACATTTTTGAATCAATGTGACGCCACTTTTGGTGTGACTCACTTTTGGCGTGATTCTATAGTTCGCAAATGTTACCTTTCTCTGAAAAACGTTCCCATGTAGCCACACCACACTGAACCCCAACCCCTGACAATCAACGACGCTTTTTTATTGTTATTTTTTGATAATATCGATGACTAGTCGCAAACTAGTCGACGATTCACCGGCCGACTAATACAGTTAACAACATCGTGAAATTAACAAGATGAATGATTTTGGAATGATTTAAGAATAATATTGATTGAGGTTGTGGAGCGAGTTTTGAAAGAATTTAATGGTAGGTCATCCAATATCTCAAATTTTGTTCAGATTGAACAAAATTGTCGGTATTGATTACCTCCCTTTACAATATGCATACAAATCTAAAGATAGCTTCCCATTTCTTCAAAACAAATAAGACGCTTACAATTTGAATTTTGTCAGAGAAATCGCGATTTTCTCTATCCAAGTTTATTTTGAATGACGTTGTTGATTCTATATTTTTCAATGGGTTTGAGCGTTTTTGAATGGTTGGAGAGAGTGTTTGGAATGAATGAGTGGGGCGCTGAGTGAATAATTAAGAATGATTTGGATCGGAATGAATGCCAATTTCACGATGTTCTTAACTGTACCCACACCACACCGTACCCCAACCCCTGACAATCAACGACGCTTTTTTGCAGAATCGATGATAATATCGATGACTAGTCGCACACTAGCCATAGACTAATCGGTCAACTAAAAAGTGTTTTTTCCTCAGATCGGGGATACTTCGCTAGGTGAATTTTATCTTTAAGTTAAAACCTACCGACTTGTCGGTGACGTCTTTTCAATTTGTGGAAGTCAAAATTGAAACAACGATTCTTAATAGACGTCGCGCACGCTAATGCTTAACATTTTGTAACGTCGATTTGCTATTTAGACGTTATTACACCATGTACATTACTGAAGCGCTTCTTGTTCATGGCATGTTAATTCTGCCATGCATTTTATTTAAATTGCTATATAAGTAGTACACCGAGTAAGACAGGATATATTTTTCCCGCAGGAAGCAATTTTATCATTAATCAGCTTTAATTATTGATTGATAAAAAAAAAAAAAATACAGAGCGCAATGTAATGACGTAAGACGTTAAAAACATGACGTTTTTGAAAAGTATGTCCACACAAACAAATCTTTATATTTTTGATATTTTCAAATTTATCTCTACGAAGTTTTTCCAAGTGATTAAACGAAAAAATAATATTTCAAAAATATAAAATGATTTATGATTCTCATTTTGATAATGAAGCGCTGCAGCGAAACATTTTGAAAACTGGCTATAAAATTCGCGTAATACAGAAATTGTGTCCACACAGATTTTCACTTTTAATTTTGTTGTATATTGCGTATTAGTATTTTGGACCACATTATCGAAAACTAGAAAAAAATGATATTTTTATTTTGAAATTTCACAAAATTATATCAATTATTGATAAAAATATTTAGAAAACTTTGTGAAATTTCACGCCGATTTTTCGCTAAAATTTGACGTTTTACAACTTTTGAATTGTTAAATAAATCTCTATCGATTGTTTCTTATTTCTCTGACAGACGTCTTAGTTTATATTCTAAGTTGATGAACCTTCTCGCGCAAATATAAGCATTTTCAACATTTTTCACGAACTATTTTACGCATTTTGAGGGTCTAAAGGAAATCCAAGAACACATAATTTGTTACGTTTTACAGACGCAATTTAAGAGTTTTTGTGAAAAAGAAACTTAATTTAACGAGAATTTGTTTTCCTTCAGTTCACGCAACAAATATTCTTTTAAATTATGCCTTTTTGTTGTTCATTTGCTATAAAGAACATAGAAATCGGCTAACAGGTTTGTAAGAAAAAGCAGTTTGAACTTGACAGGAGACGTATGATTTCAAATGTTAAGCATTGCCGTGCGCGACGTTATAGCATTCGGCTTGGCTACACATCGCAGACGTATTTCTTGTTTTTTTTTTGTCTTTCTCACTTCCGTTTGGTATTAGTCGTCGACGCATCGGCGACTTGTCGCCAACACCTCACCTAACCGGCATATCGACGGTAAATGTACAGTTAACAACATCGTGAAATTGCCAAGGTTAATGATTTTGGAATGTTTAAGGAATGAAACTGATTGAGTGGGAAGAGCGTGTTTTGAGTGAAGCTAATGGGAGGTAATCTAATATCGCAAATTTTGTTCAGGATGAACAAAATTAGCGATATTTATTACCCCCTTCAATACAACATCGCCGGCGTCCGGCCAACGCTTTCTTTTAGCTCACCTGAGTGAGAAGTGCTCAAGGTGAGCTATTGTGATCGTACAATGTCTGTCGTCCGTCGTCAGTCGTCCGTCGTGCGTCGGGCGACGTGCGTCGTTCGTCGTCCGTCGTCCACAATTTCTTTTAAAATCTTCTCCTCTTAAACTGGTGGGCCAATCTTGATGAAACTTGGCAGGGATGTTCCTTGGGTCAAGCTCCACCAAAGTTCTTCAAATAAATGAAATCAACCCTTAATCCTTTAAGCTCTTCTGTGCATGAAGGGTAAAAAAATGAAAATCTTCAAAAAATCTTCTTCTCTAAAACTAGATGGCAGACGGCTCTCATATTTGGTATGAAGCATCATCAAGTGGACCTCTACCAAGTTTGTACATTTCAAGACCCTTGGATCATATTTGGGCTCCACCGAGGCACATCCCTTTTAGCTTATCTAAGCACAATGTGTGAAAATAGGAAAATCTTCAAAACTCGTCTTCTCTGAAACCAGAAGGCAGACATCTTTCATATACAGTATGTAGCATCATCTGGTGGATTTCTACTAAGTCTTTTCATATCAAGACCCTGGGATCACATTTGGGCTCCACCTGGGTGCATCCCTTTTTACATAGAATCAAAGAGTGAAAGGGCATATTTTTCTTGCTCTGGGCTGAAAACATTACATGGTATTGAACTTATGTAGAAATTATCTCCTTGTTGACATCTGCCTATTTAATTAACGTGCTTTCTCAGGGGTCAAAGAGACTCAGGTGAGCGATCTAGGACCATCATGGTCCTCTTGTTTGGATTAATCGTCCGATGCCAAATATAATTCACCAACGTGTTAAAGTGACTTTAGCATAATGGTTTGGATATACATCTTCAGATAAAGTATTTTTATGTTGGCCTTTGTGCTCGTCTTATTTTAAGCGTAATAATTAACAGATCAAATAAAAGATATGTCAGCATTAGTTCTAAGGGTTAATAACAGTCTTAAAGTACAATAAAAATAAATCATCCAATTTCATCCATAAAATTAATGTACATCAATAATTTAAACATTTTCTATTGGCATGGTCGGACACAAATGTCGCTACACCAAGAAATAATTGGTCAGTGACTGACTATTAACCCTTTACTGTTTAATCCCTGATTTTACGTGCCTGTGATTATATGATTTTGAAAACATTGTGATAAAAGAAGAAATTGCTTCTGACAAGCAATTTCTTCTTTTGCCACACTATTTTCTACCCTACAGAATGGTTATTTTTCAAATTAAATCCACTTGAAATTTTCGTATGCAAAACCTTTGAATTTGGCAAGTCCAACATTTTGAAAAACAGGAAAGTGGGATATTACACCACTTACGAATGTTAAAAAAGGCTCGATGACGGATAGCTTCAGAAGACATCGTCCTATTTCGGTAAAACCAAATAGTTCAATTTTCCGTAACAATTTCAATATAGCCTGGGGTGATCGTATATTGGCGTCAACTTCCCCGTCTGTCCGTCGGTCTGTCCGTCCGTCGGTCAATCCTTCCGTCCGTACGTACGTACGCACGTACGTCCACTATTCTTGTGAGCACAACTCCTCCCTCATTTATCGACCGATTTGGATTAAACTTTCACAGAATGTTCCTACTCACCTGACCATGCGCATAAAGTCACGGTTCGATGCATTTCAGTTGCGTCATGGAGAAAGGGACCGTCGTATATTGGCGTCATCGTCTCCGTCTTTCCGTCCGTCCGTCCGTCAATCTATCCGTCCGTACGTCCACTATTCATGTGAGCACAACTCCTCCCTCATTTATCGACCGATTTGGATGAAATTTTCACACAGTCTTTCTAGTCACCTGACCATGCGCATAAAGTCACGTTTTGTTGAATTTCAGCCGCGTCATGGAAAAAATGGGCCGTCGTATATCGGCGTCATCATATGTTCCTAGTTACCTGACCTAACCAATATTGTCGCGATTTGATGAATTTTAGCTGCGTCATTGAAAAAGGGGCGTTCTGTAAATATTCTTGCGAACGCAACTCCTCCCTCATTTATGGACCGATTTGGATGAAACATGAACAAAATGTTCCTAGTCACTTGCGCAAATTGTCACGTTTTGATGAATATCAGCCGCGTCATAGAAAAAGGGGCCTTCATTTAGAAAATCTTGTGAACGCAACTCCTTCTCAAGTTATGGAATGATTTGGATGAAACTTTCACAAAATGTTCCTAATCAACTGACCTAGCGCATATTGTCACGGTCTGATGGATTTTAGCCGCGTCATGGAAAAAGGAACTTTCTTGTTACAATTTTTGCAATCCTCCTCCATTTTCGAATGATTTGGAAGAAACTTTCACAAAATGTTCCTAGTCACCTGACCTTGCCTATATAGTCGTGGTTTGGTGAATTACAGCTGCGTTATGGAAAAATGGGCCTTCTTGAAAAAAAATTTGAACGCAACTCCTCCTTTATATATGGACCTATTTTAAAGACATTTCAATGAAATGTTCATTGTCACCTGAATTTGTGCATGTTGTTGCAGTTAAGTGAATTCATCCGCTTCATGGAAAACGGGCCTTCATATCAAAGTTCTTGTGAATGCAACTCCTCATTCATGGAAATGTGGCCGTATTGTTAATTTTCTTATAATACAAATTGTACATTTGAGATTAAACTTAGGAGCTCTCTTTTTAAGGATTGGTTTGGTTAATGCTTTCAAAGGTTATTCTTCATCTTGTTTATTTCTATTATTAGTTGCAGTATAAGGAGGTGTTTAAACCCATCCAATCAATCAATCATAGCAAACAGTTTAACTTGACAATCTAAAAAGGTATTCTGCAAATGTTTTGAATTTGGTTCTGTCAAAATAAGTAGTGTCTACAATTATTTTCGAGAAACAGCAGCAATGTGGCGAATATATTGTGACTATGGCACTCTTGTTACTCTTTTTCTCCGCACTAAGAGACCTAGACAATCTAAGCACGCATTGTCTTTTAGCTTTCTCACTAAATGGGCAAAACATATACCATAAAAAAGGAATACGACAAATACGGTGAGAAACATCGTGAAAAAGACACCCATTCTATTCAAAACCATTCTAAATCGCTTGCTAAGAATTTATTTATTTTTAACATTCACCGTTCACACCCTTTCAAATGCTCATCAATCGCTAAAAACGCTACAAATATGTCCAAGAACGATCCACAATTTTGAAGCAAATCCACCAAACCATTCCTTAATTCATTGGCTCTAATGAATTTGAAAGTAATTGATTCATTTAAAAAAATCCTTCTTTTTAGATTTAATATTGCGTACATTTCAACGAAATAAGCGATATCATATTAACTACGTTTGAATTAATTATTAACTAGCACATCCCTCTCATTAAATTTCGTACCAAAATCATTCACTTTGTTCACGATGTTTAATCCGTAAATGATAGTTTAGATTATTCTCTAATGAAAATTCTACAGTTAAGAACATAATGAAAATGATATTCATCTCGATCAAAACCATTTCAAATCACTTGCTAAGCATTCCATTCATTCATTCCAAACGCTCACTCTTACCATTCAAAATCGCTCCAAACCCACTAAAAAGATGGAATCAACAACGTCTTTATAAAAATCGATTTCACTGACATAATTGAAATTGTACACGTCTTGCAGGTTCTTAAAGGAATGGGAAGCTATTAATAGAACTTGTTTGCATATTTTATTAAAGGAAGGTAATAATTAGCGCTAAATTTGTTCATCCTGAACAAAATTTTCTATATTGGACTACCTCCCATTAAATTCACTCAAAACTCGTTCAACTATTTCATTCACTCTATTTCATTCCAAAATCATTTCAAATCACCATTCCCTTGTCAGTATCACGATGTAGAACATGTAAGTGTGTGTGTGGGGGGAGGGAGGGGGTGTTAAAGCTGATCTAAAATGTTTATTTCTCAATGAAATCCTATGTCATGTGTGCTCATTGGAATCTTCTTGTTTTATTACTTTTATTTTTTTTTATCTTAAATACCAAATACCTCTCTTTCTGTAGCTCAGTACGTCAAAAATAGTTTTGAGTTAGTAGCGTCTTAAAATCGACTTTCTTTTCCGATCAAAACCATTTGAAACACTCATTTAGCGCTTCATTCATTCCAAACACACACGGAAATCATTCGATGCGCTCCAAAATTTGTAAAAAACGCTTAGAAATCGTTCAAAACGATCGACATTTCACACAACTCGATGTTATTGTAGGTTTTTAAAGTGTCTTATTGGTCAACGAAGCAAATCAAACACAAAAACGCGTATATTTAATAAAGACGGGTCAAAATATTGATAAATTCGTCAATTTGAATGTTCAATTATTTCTCAATGACAAGTTTCTTTTGTGTGAAATTTTGACAAAAAATATATCTATTTATCCGTTTTATAAACTATTTGCACAAAGTTCGTCCAGTTGGGCGAAATTAGTGATAGTGGATTACCTTCCGTGAATTTCACACATAACTCGCTCCTCTCGCTCTTTCAATTTCATATACATAAAGAAATCATTCTATACCATTTACCTTGTCAATTTCCCTATGTTGTTAACTGTGTACACATAATTAAAAAAAAAGGTTGGGTCAATTAGATTTTACAAGGACGATTTAATAGCTTTCGTGGATGTAATTGAATGAAATAGAACCGAATTTGGAAGGAGGAAGTTTATTTCAAAAGAACCTTACGATATCAACTTTTTGAATGTTCAATTATTTCTCAATGACAAGTTTCTTTTGTGTGAAATTTTGACAAAAAATATATCTATTTATCCGTTTTATAAACTATTTGCACAAAGTTCGTCCAGTTGGGCGAAATTAGTGATAGTGGATTACCTTCCGTGAATTTCACACATAACTCGCTCCTCTCGCTCTTTCAATTTCATATACATAAAGAAATCATTCTATACCATTTACCTTGTCAATTTCCCTATGTTGTTAACTGTGTACACATAATTCAAAAAAAAGGTTGGGTCAATTAGATTTTACAAGGACGATTTAATAGCTTTCGTGGATGTAATTGAATGAAATAGAACCGAATTTGGAAGGAGGAAGTTTATTTTAAAAGAACCTAACGATTTTAACTTTTTGAATGTGCAATTATTTCTCAAAAACGAGTTTCTTTTGTGTCAAAGTTTGACAAAAATATCTATTTATCCCTTTTATAAACTTTTTGCACAAAGATAAGCATATTGTATTTAGAAATATCAATGCAATTTACTTCAAGACCAGATAAATAACCGTTTCACGAACAGGCTAATTGATTCTTTCGCTTACATAAACACTGAGTATAATTGTTTGAAAATCGACCACTAATTTCACTATTCGTAGTAAATAACCTTGGTGGCCAAAACACATCAAATCTCTTAAAGTAACACGTTAAAGTAACACCACACCTTTAATGAAATCTTCAAGATTTGTTCATTTTGGTTAAAACGTTCAGAATATTGTGCGAAATTATACAATTAGTAATTTCATGAAACTGATTCTCGTTCCGATGAAGCCATTCTAAATCGCTAACGCAACGCCCCATTTATTTATCTCAAACACCCATTCAAACCATTCTAAAACGCCACAAGATCACTTAAAAGACACGATTAATAACTACAATTAAAATTGTAAGCGTCTGAAATAGAAATAGAAAGCTATTTCACTGTTCTCGAGTCAATACTACTGAGTCTCCGTGTCGAAACTACTGCGTCCTCGTGACGATGAAACTGTGTTCCCGTGACGATGCTACTGCGTTCCCGTGACGATGCTACGGTGTTCTCGTGTCGTTACTGCTGCTTTCTCGTGTCAATACTACGGTGTTCTTGTGTCAATGCGACTGTATCCCCGTGTCGAAACTACTGCGTTCTCGTGATGATAAAACTGTGTTCTCGTGACGAACATTTTCTCAGTTTATACTACGAAGTTCTATTGTAAATACTATGGTGTTTTCGTGTCAATACTACGGTGTTCTCGTGTCAATACTACGGTGTGTTCGTGTCAATACTTTGGTGTTCTCGTATCAATACTACTTCGTTCTCGCGAAGTAACTTCTGTGTTCTCGTGACGATGCTACTGCGTCCTCGTGACGATACTACTGCGTACACGAATCGATACTTCTACTTTTTCGTGACGACACTTTTGTATCCTTGTGACGATACTAATATGTTATCGTGTCAATACTACGGTGCTCTCGTGTCAATATTACTAGGTCCTTGTTACGAAACTACAATGGAGAAAGTTTTGAGTATAATTTAAGGGCGGTAATCCAATATTGCTAATTTTGTTCAGGAAGAACAAAATTAGCGATATGTATTACCTCCCTGTAATAAAATATGCATGAAAGTTCTATAATTAGATGCAAATTTCTTTAAGAACCAATCAGACGCTTAAATTCCAACCATGTCATTGGAATCGCGTTTTGGTTCTTGCTTTATTAATTTTGAAGATAGATGTTTATCTTATATTTTTAGACATTTCAGCGTTTTTGAATGGTTTGAGTGAGTGTTGGGAATGAATGGATTTAGTGCTGAGTGAGCGATTTTGAATGGTTTTAATTTAGATGGTTGTCAGTTTCACGATGTAACTAACTGTACCTTCTTTAATAAAATATACATTATTTACAGTTTGTGTGTCTTCATGTACCAATCAGACGTTTTAAAATCCACACCAGCCAATAAAATTACAGAAAAATCGACCAATTTGAATTTAATGATGCTGCTATTGATCGATGTTTTATGGTGTTTTTGAACGATCTCGGAGCGTTTTTAAATGGTGAGAGTGTTTGAAATAAATGAATGGAGTGCTGAAAGAGCGATTTAGAATGCTTTTGATCGAGATGAGTGTAAATTTGAAGATATTACTCACTGTATAATATTTCGATAACATGACAATGTGCATGCTCCGTATCGACCTTTAATAGGCGCTGAAGGTATCTCCCTCCCAATATCACGGCGTTTTTTTGCGCTCTAGAATTGTAAGATAAATAGATAGACAGAATTTATTCAACAAAAGTAAACAGTTATACATAGTACAAAAAATGATTATTGTTAACAAAAATGTCTAAGATAATTATTTAAAAGTATAAAAATTATTAAATATTATGAATTGGTAATTCTTGTGCTTTATAATTTAAGCTATAATTCTTGTACTAGGGCATGGTTTCACTCATCGTGGATAGCACAAAAAAGGAAATGATTTTTTCCTTGTTTCCATTGTGATCCAGATAAACAAAGACACGTCCTACAGTTAAATAACATCATGAAATTGACATTCATCTCGATCGAAACCATTCCAAATTGCTCGCTCAGTTCCATTCATTAATTCAAAACACTCACTCAAACTATTCAAAAACGCTCAAAATCCACTGAAAAAAGATAGAATCAACAACGTCACTCAATTTAAATAATGCTAGGATAAAATCGCGAGTTTACTGACATTATTCAAATTGCAGGCGTCTCATAGATTCTTGAAGAAATAGGCAGCTATTCATAGAACTAATTTGCATATTTTACTAAAGGGAGGTAATGAATATCGCTAATTTTGTTCATCCCAAACAAAAGTTTCGATATAGGATTACCTCCCATTAAAATCACTCAAAGCTCTCTCCACACACTCAATAAATTTTATTCCAAAATCATTTCAAAATCATTCACCTTGTCAATTCCACGATGTTGTTAACTGTATCAAGATTAATCAGATAGACATGAACATAACATTACAAAATAAAACATAACATAAAATAAAACATAACATAACATGTAAAACATAACATAACAAACAGTAACTTTGCAATTTGTTTGTTTGAATGTGGTTTAAACACCACTTTCAATAATTTTCGGTTAAATCATGGCGGCTTTGACAACTTACAATGATTTCCTGGTATTTCTCACATTAGTACTACCATAACATCCTTTCCCAGCCACCAGCTATAGTCCGTGGGCCAGGAGGGGTCACCGTGCACCCCCCTAAGGGCTCTCCGAGAGTGGTATAAAAATGTTAATAGGACCTCCCTGAGTGAGAATCAAGATGTTAACAGGTGGTAATTTGGGTCCCGACTGCCATTCCGAGTGGTTTTCTAGATGGGAGCCAAGAATAAAGTCATTTACCTTTGGTACACTAAAGGGAGATTTTTTTTATTTTGAATATTTTCAAGAGTCTAAAACGTGTATATTTTGCGTTCTGTTAAACCCCTTTATTACTTAAAATGATTTTGAAGATCCCAATTTCCGAAATGGGAGATGGCAGCCAGTTCTGGATAAGAATTTTGCTATTTTTTGATGAAGGCCATGAGATAAACGCGTTCACCATGTACTACACCATAGATCATATTGCAAAGTGCTATGATATTGTTGATATGACCTTCTCGGGTTCAAATCAAGTTGTTAACAGTCGATATTTCGGGTCATGACTGCCTTTCTCGGTGTTTTTCTAAATGGCAGCCACTAAAAATACAAATTAACCAGGAGACACTATACAGATATCACTTGTTTTTTTAACCATATTTAAAGACCAAAACGTGTATTTTTTACGTTCTAGGTACAAAATCTATTAGTTAATGTTAATTTGGATATCCAATCATCCTCTATTAGAGATGGCAGCCAATTTAGAATAGGAATTTCGATATTTTTTGTTTCAATTTGTGAAAGACAAACGGTCACCATGTACTTTGCCGAACATTTATATCTAATTGTATCACGAAATTGTTATTTCAACATTTCAAAGGTTGAATGAAGTTTTTTACAG
This sequence comes from Fragum whitleyi, assembly GCA_948146395.1. Lineage (NCBI taxonomy): Eukaryota > Metazoa > Mollusca > Bivalvia > Cardiida > Cardiidae > Fragum > Fragum whitleyi. The sequence goes on from OX411558.1 coordinate 10,039,212, forward strand.
TAGATGTTTTGAGTCCCGACTGCCTTTTTGGGGTGTTTTTTCCAATTGGCAGCCAATGCAAATACAAGTAGATAAATTGGGATAACTTGTATATGAGCAACCTTTGTTTTTTTAATAATCTTAAATGATCAAAAACATCAATATTTAGTGTTCTTGCTACATGCTGAAATAGCAAATGTATTTTTGAAGATCTGACATCCTGAATGGTAGATGGCAGCCAGTTTTAAATATGAAATTTGCCCTTTTTTTCAGCCATCATCATCATAAAAGCCATCACTGATAGGAAAAAGAAAAAGTTCATCCATAAAATTAATGTGCATCAATAATTAAAACATTTTCGATTGGCATGGTCGGACATAAATGTCGCTACACCAAGAAATAATTGGTCAGTGACTGGCGATTAACCCTTTGCTGTTTAATCTCTGAATTTACGTGCCTGTGATTGTATGATTTTGAAAACATTGTGATAAAAGAAGAAATTGCTTCTGACAAGCAATTTCTTCTTTTGCCAAACTATTTTCTACCCTACAGAATGGTTATTTTTCAAATTAAATCCACTTGAAATTTTCTTAAGCAAAACCTTTGAATTTGGACAGGTCCAAAATTTTGAAAAACAGGAAAGTGGGATATTCCACCACTTACGAATGTTAAAATCGTATCGATGACGGGTAGCTTCGGAAGACATCGTCATATGTTGGTGAAACCAAATATTTTCATTTTCCATAAATATTTTCTTTCGGAACATCGCTCGGACTTTTCCGTTACTCGAAAAGTACCTCGGACGTAAGTGTAGTAATTATGGGTCATTTTTATGTAATTCGGCTCCTGGGGCCGTATTCACCAACGCATTTTGCATCAATTTAGCACACTAAATCCCAAGAATAAAGAATTTAGAATTTAGTACGTATTCACCAACCCATTCTAAATTACGGAATGGACTAAATTCTTAAGAATAAAGTCGTTTTTCCAAGTCTAATACCTACCGTGCTAAACGTGAAAAAAATGGCGACTGTCCGCCTCGCTTCGAATGGAAAACATTGTTTTATATCAAAGTTTTGACAAATAACATGTCAAAATAGAACGAAATTCCACCTAATTTTCCTTTCTGACACACATTTTATGTTTTCGGTCGAATTACTTATCGAATGACGTCAAACACATTTGTGACGCAATAACCTTGAAGAGTATGTTTACATATCGACAGAATGTTAAATTTTACAATATTATCGGCCAGTTTTCAGGGATTTCACGTTGGATTTACATTTACAAGGAAGGAGGATGGTTAAGGAGTAAGGACTCATTTTTATTGAAAAGTTGGAAAGCTCTCTCGGTGAAAGATTTAGGTAGGAATCATGTTGACCTTGTTGCAAAGTTTGTGTTGAATTATTAATTTTTTTGTTCAATGTTTCATTTCTTATTGTAAAGTCTAATTTTGGTATCGGAACAATCATACATCACATATTACTACTTATAAATAATCGCCTTATTCACTCCATAAAAATGATACACAGTCTGTCAATCGAAAATCTAAATCCTGTAACTTCACGTTTTTATCGAGTGCAAAATAAACACATTTGTTACTCTCGACTGTAATCGAAGTTATTATTGCTAATTTAATGGATCTTTGCATTCAGCCAATCAATTGCCCAACAAGATATCGAATTTTTAGATATGACAATTAATTTCGACTGAAAAAATACATGAAAATGTCATTTGTAAACAAGGAGGGAAATTAAGAGTGAAAGACAGAAACTTAATGGTTACTCTTTTCATTTGCGCCTCGTCAAAATTGGGGAACCATCGTAAGTCTGTGGCCGCTTAAGTACTGTACAAACCGTTCTAAATTAAGTCTATTCTAAATTGCGTTGGTGAATACACACTTTAGTTCATTCTTGGGAAAGTCCAGACTTGGCAATTTAGCCTAGACTAAATTCTAAAATTTAGAATCGGTTGGTGAATACGACCCCTGGTGGTACTTCGGTTAATAGATATGAAGAAAATCACATTTTGTTAATTCTTTCCGATCGTCTTTCGAGATCTTTTAGGCATATGATAATTTGATGACATAACGCAGTGTTTTGTTATCAAATTATGATATGCCCATTTTTATTCTTTCGTTGATTTTGTTTTATGCAACGTCATCCTTTGCGGGATCGTTTATGTTTGTGACGTCATATAAACCCACGTGCGAAATGAAGCGCTTTCATGGCTGCGCCCGTATTATTCCCGAGGTCTATTCCGTAGAATCGCCTAAGGTTCCCGATTGAAATATTAAAATAGTGTTTTTCCTTTTTTCGCCGCACTTATAGACCTAGACTGTTTAAGAACCCTTTGCCTTTTAGCCTTCTCACTAAATGGGCAACAAATATACCCTCAAAAAAAAAAAAAAAAAAAAAAAAAAGAATACGACAAATACAGTGAGAAACATCGGGAAAAAGACACCCAGTCCAATCAAAAACATTCTAAATCGCTTGCTAAGAATTCATTTATTTTTAACATTCACCATTCACACCTTATCAAATGCGCATCAATCGCTAAAAACGCTACAAATATGTCCCCGTTAAAAACACTACAAATATGTCCAAGAACGATCCACAAATTGAAGCAAATCGATCAAACCATTCCTTAATTCATTGGCTCTAATGAATCTGAAAGTAATTGATTCATTTTTAAAAGTGTACAGATCCTTCTTTGGCAATTTAATATTGCGTACATTTCAACGAAATAAGCGATATCATATTAACTACGTTTGAATTAATTATTAACTAGCACATCCCTCTCATTAAATTTCGTACCAAAATCATTCACTTTGCCAATTTCAGGAAGTTTTACCCGTAAAAGATATTTAAGATGATTCTCTTTTGAAACTTCTATTTATAAAACTAGCTTTCATATTTTATTAAAGGGGGGGGGGGGGTGTTATGATTTTAGCTTAATTTGTTAATCCTGAACAAAATTTTCGAAATTGGATTACCTCCAATTAAATTCACTCAACACTCGCTCAACACACTCTTTCAATTCCATTCCGAAATCATTCCAAATCACCATTCACCATGTCAGTATCACGATGTATTTAACTTTAGAAGAACAAGTAAGTGTTGGAGGGGGTGTTAAAGCTAATCTTAAACGTTAATTTCTCAATGAAAGCCTATGTAGCGTGTGCTCATTGGAATTTTCTTGTTTTATTAGTTTTGATTTGATTTATCTTAAATACCAAATACCTCTCTTTCTGTAGCTCAGTACGTCAACATAGTTTTGAGTAAGTAGCGTCTTAAAATCGACGCTCTTTCCGATCAAAACCGTGTAAAACACTCACTAAGCGCTTCATTCATTCTAAACACTCACGAAAACCATTCAATGCGCTCCAAAGTTTGCAGAAAACGCTTAGAAATCGTTCAAAACGATCGACATTTCACACAACTCGATGTTATTGTAGGTTTTTAAAGTGTCTTATTGGTCAACGAAGCAAATCAAACACAAAAACGCGTATATTTAATAAAGACGGGTCAAAATATTGATAAATTCGTCAATTTGGACGAAATTAGTGATAGTGAATTACCTCCCGTTAATTTCACACATAACTCGCTCCTCTCACTCTTTCTATTTCATATAAATTCCATACCATTTACCTTGTCAATTTCCCGATGTTGTTAACTGTGTACACATAATAAAAAAAAGAAGAAAAAGATTGGGTCAATTAGATTTTACAAGGACGATTTAATAGCTTTCGTGGATGTAATTGAATGAAGTAGAAACGAATTTGGAAGGAGGAAGTTTATTTTAAAAGAACCTAACGATTTTAACTTTTTGAATGTGCAATTATTTCTCAATAACAAGTTTCTTTTGTGTGAAATTTTGATAAAAATATATCTATTTATCCCTTTTATAAACTATTTGCACAACGTTAAGCATAATGTATATAAAGGATATTGAATGAGTGGTCATGGAATACTGAATTTATTAAACGAGTCATCTTTAAACAGATATAAACGAGGCTGCGACGAGTTTAATAAATTCTGTATTTTATGAGCACAAATTCTATATTATATTTATAATATGACTCGAATTTTTGCGAAAAATCGTCAAAGTTCTTGAAATTGAACATTTCAAGTATCCGCGAAACTTATAACGCCTTTTAAAACTGACGTCACAATATATACATTATAAAGTCATTTTCGCGGTTACAAGATAACGTCGCTATTTGCTCTGAGCTCATTTGCATAGTTATTCCACAAGTGTAATAACAACCGTGTAATATCAAAAATATTCAACGGGTTTATTTCACTCTCTCGACGTAGGTCATATTATAATTAGAATTATCAATGCAATTCACTTCAAGACCTGATAAATAACCATTTAATGAACGGACTAATTGATACTACTAATTGATATGCACTGAGTATAAGTGTTTGAAAATCGACCACTTATTTCACTATTCGTAGCAAATAACCTTGGCGGTCAAAACACATCAAATCTCTGAAAGTGATATGACACCTTAAAGTAATATCACACCATAAATGAAATCTTCAAGATTTATTCATTTTGGTTAAAACGTTCAGGATATTGTGCGAAATTATACAATTAGTAGCATCATGAAATAGGTTCTATATCGCTCACGCAACGCCCAATTTATCTCAAACACCCATTCAAGCTATTCTAAAACGCCACAAGATCACTAAAAGACACGACAAAAACTAAAATTAGAATTGTAAGCGTCTGAAATAGAAGGCTTCTTCTGAAATGTACCTTATTTCATTAAAGGGAGGTAATTAATAACGCTAAGTTTTTTATACTGCGTCATGATGCCGATACTTCTGTGTTCTCGTGACGAAATTACTCCGTTCTGGTGACAATACTTCTGTGTTCTCGAGACAATTCTACTGCGTCTTCGTGACGATAAAACTGTGTTCTCGTGACGAAATTACTGCGTTCTTGTGACAATACTTCAGTGTTCTCGAGACAATTCTTCTGCGTCCTCGTGACGATAAAACTGTGTTCTCGTGACGAAATTACTGCGTTCTTGTGACAATACTACGACGTTCACGTGACAATACTATGGCGTTCTCATGTCAATACTACTGCGTCCTCGTTTCGATAATACTGCCTTTTCGTGACGATTCTACCGTGTTCTCATGACGTAACTACTGCGTCCTCGTGTCGACACTACTGCTTTGTCATGACGACACTACTGTATTCTCGTGACGATACTTCTGCGTTCTCGTGACGACACTATTTAGTTCCCTTTGACGATACCACCGTGTCCTCATGACAATATTTCTCTGTCCTCTTGATAAAGATTCTGTGTTCTTGTGACTATTTTACTGTGTCCTCGTGACGAAAGTTTTAGTTTCTCGAAGCGATCCCCCGTTCTTTTCACGATCATACTTCGTTCTTGTGGCGATCCGACTGCGTTATCGCCGTTTTTTTCGCTGCGTTACTCTCATGAAACCTTATTCCCAGTTTTCAGATCCTTTTTAGATTTTGAATAGTAAATATGTTTGGAAAAGAAAGTAAATAAAATGGAGCAACCAATACGAAGGGAGATCTTTCGATGTTTCTCTTATTACCGTACTGGCGCTGCTACTGTTGGGCTAACGCGATCGGGAACCCTACCTACATATGTCATCACCAACCCCCCCCTCACACACACAAAAAAAAACCCCCCCGAGTATTCTTTTTATTAGGGATATCAATTTTTTGTATGACTTTTTAAAAGCATTGTGATTTTTTGTGTATTAGCTAAAAAGAGATGTAGCGAAATCGTGTAGAACGAAGTATTGTCGTCGTATAAGCTTTTCTCCGTCGTTTTTACTGCGCTCATACAGTGATACAGTTAACAACATCGTGAAGTTGACAAGATGAATGATTAATGAACGGTTTTGGAATGATATTGAATGAGTGCGTGGAGCGAGTTTGGAGTGAATTTAACGGGAGGTAATCCAATATCGCAAACTTTATTCAGCAAGAACAAAATTAACGATGTTGATTACCTTACTTTAATGAAATATGCATACAAGATCTGTAGATAGCTTTCTATTCTTCAAGAACCTATAAGATGCTTACAATTTGAATTTTGTCAGTGTAATCGCGATTTTTCTCTATCCAAACTTAATTTGAATGACGGCGTTTGTTCTATATTTTTCAATGAGTTTGGGCGTTTTTGAATGGTTGTAGTAAGTGTTTGCAATGAATGAATAGAGCGCTGAGTGTGCGATTTAGAGATGTTTTGATTAAGGTGAATGTCAATTTTACGATTGTCTTTACTGTATCTCAGCAATGGTTCGTCGCTACGGCTTCTCTGTAGTGCTGTTACAGCGCTTTACAGCTTTTACTGAGCTATTACAGTTAACAAAACGTGATATTGACAAGGTAAATGATATTGGAATGCTTTTGAATTGTAATAGAATAAATGCGTTGAGCAAGTTTTGATAGAAATTTAAGGGAGGTAGGACAATACCAATAATTTCGCCCAATATTATTTAAATAACAACATCTTGAAATTGACCAGATGAACTATTTTGGAATGATTTCGGAATGATGTTGAATCAGTGAGAGGAGCGAGTTTTGAGTAAGATTTAAGAGCGGTAATTCAATAGTACTAATTTTGTTCAGGAAGAACAAAATTAGCGATATGTATTACCTCCCTTTAATAAAATATGTATGAAAGTTCTATAATTAGATGCAAATTTCTTAAACAACCAATCAGACGCTTAAATTACAATCATATCAGTGAAATCGCGTTTTGGTTCTTGCTTTATCAATTTTGAAGGTAGATGTTTATCTTATATTTTTAGACATTTTAGCGTTTTTGAATGGTTTGAGTGAGTGTTTGGAATCAATGGATTTAGTGCTGAGTGAGCGATTTAGAATGGTTTTGATTGAGGTGACTGTTAATTTCACGATGTAACTAACTATACCTACTTTTATAAAATATATATCATTTTGAATTGTGTTTCTTCACGTACCAATCAGACGTTTTAAAATCCACACCAGCCAATAAAATTACAGAAAAAATCGATCAATTTTAATTCAATTATGCTGCTATTGATCGATTTTTAAAGTGTTTTTGAGCAATTTTGGAGCGTTTTTGAATGGTGTGAGTGTTTGAAATAAATGAATGGAGCAATAAGTGAGCGATTTAGAATGCGTTTGATTGAAATGAGTGTTAGCATCACAATATTACCAGCTATATAACATTTCGATTACATGACAATGTGCATAATCCGTATCGACCATAGGCGCTGTAGGCTACAATAACCTCTTCCGTCGCGATGCTACGGCGTTTTGTTTGTGCTCTAGAATTCTAGTGAGAGGTGGTTAAAATCCTTTCACACAAGACAACGATGCCAAATGATCCTTTGCAGCGATTTAAAAGGAAATCATAAAGGCGGTGGCAACATTGCAAATTCGCAAAAAGGATCGCGGTGTGACAACGGTACAATCGTTTAAAGCGCGAAGAGTAACGCGGAGGGTTAATGTGGGCATAAACAAAACAATCGCTGAGTAATGGCGCCGTGACCAGAACGAAGAAAGGATCAACAAAGGGTAAGTTCATATGGGACTCGGTTTCGACCCGAGTAAACTGGGTTTCCATCAGAACGACCTCGGTTTCGACACTCGTGATGTCATTTCAACCTTTTAACCTCGACGCTTCTGATCCTGGGTCAAGCCGGTGTTACTTGTGTTCCAAAATGGCGTCGAAAATAGTGCACAACAATTCGATTACAAAAAATAACTTTATCTTTTACTTTAAACAACAAATACTTTTTTCTTATTTTATATTGTATTTTGCACGAGTTTATCACATTTGTTTACGGAATTACGATATTTCATGAACTAATTATTTATTGTAGCGGTATATTTGAAGTTTGTTTACCACCACCACTGGCTAACTCCGTTCACATGAGTGTCGTTTCTGCGCATGCTTATTACAGTTAATTTTAATTCATTACATCATCTCTCTCGGCTCCCGGGCTGCCATGTGAATTTCCTCAAAGAAACGCCGCGATATCACACAAAAACACTTGATTTGATTTGCAAAACACAACGACCAAGAGTCACGAATTGCGTCGTGACCAGAATGTACAGTTATCAACACCATGAAATTGATAAGATGGATAAATTTTGTATGTTTTTGGAATGAAATTGAATGAGTTTGATGAGTGAGTTTTTGTGTGTGTGAAATAAAGGGAGGTAAGCTAATAACGCTAATTTTGTTCAGGATGAACAAATTTAGCAAATTCGTTACCCCCATTTAATACAATGTGCATACAAGTTTTACAAATAGCTTCGATTTTCTTCAAGAACCATTCAGGCGCTTGCAGTTTAATTGTTTCTGTGAAATCGTGTTTTTTCTATCTGTAATTGAATATAGTTGTTGATCTTATCTTTTTATCAAGATTGTGGGGCGTTTTGAGTGATTTGAGTGGGTGTTTGAATGCCGCAATTGGAGCGCGGAATGCGTGATTATAAATGATAAGAATTAAAGTCAATTTCATGATGTTCACCGCCGCGGTGCGTTGTTATATCCCAGCATGACCGTAGCAAGTAAGGCAGTTACGACGTTCTTCCTACGACGTTTATAATAAACATGTAAAACAAAGAAGGGTGTATCCCATTTGGAGAAAAAATGTAATTATAAACAAAGCAAATAGAGCAAATTGCAGGGTCGTTTATTGTTTATCCAAAATACAACGAATCTATAACGACATTGATACAATTCAAATACTGTTTTAGATCTCTTTTTGTATAGCTCTACCCTTTTTTTTTTACTTCATTTTCTTCCTTTAGAAATATTCTAGGTTGAGGCTAGGTTTGATCGATTGAATGGAGTTTAACGCCGCTTTCAACATTTTTTCAGTTATGTCGTGTTAAGATTAATCAGATAGACATGAACATAACATAACATAATAAAACATAACATAACAAAACATAATAAAACATAACATAACAAACAGTAACGTTACTATTTTCTTGTTTGAATGTGGTTTAAACGCCGCTTTCAACAATTTTTCGGTTATGGCGGCTTTGACAACTTACAATGCTTTCCTAGTATTTCTCACATTAGTACTACCATAACATCCTTTCCTAGCCACCAGCTACTATCCCACATAGGTCGTCGATTATTAACCCAGTAACATAACAAAGCATTAATCGTAGCGAATTGATGTCATACTCATTTTCAATCACTATTTGATTTTTCTTCTTATTTTCACGAAAGAAAGATCACTTTTAAACAAAATAAAACAATAAATTCACCAAGTCGATTATGCTTCCATAACATCTTATAACTATACAAATACACGTGTGATAACACCCCATATGATATTTCTTATGATATCACATGGTTATTTTTAGAACATTGACATAATATGGTTAATTTTAGAAACTTGCATTTCTGTAAGAAACTTCGACGAAAACAAGGCAAATAGAGGATAAAAGATAAATATAATGCGCCTTAATTGTATTTTATGAAAATTATCCAACTCCGTTGTGGGAATTAATAACTGTCTTGGCAGAGCCTCGACAATTATCAATTCCCCCAATTTCGTTAGATATTTTTTTTTCGTACAAAACACTAAGAACGTATCATATATAAATGATCGATATCTTGCGTTTTTGATTTATTTTGCTAACAAACATCTACAGTTTCCTATAAGTTATGCCAATCGTTTAATTTTCATCTCTACGAAACTCAACGACGTATCATATCCCGTGAAAGAAAACCACGTAATTCCCTGTCCATAATTCGTGTTTCCGTAGGCCCCGTTCAGATTTGAACTATGGCAGTCTGCATACCACCAACCGCCAAGATAATATACTGCGCAATTACCTCCAATACCGTCGTTATCATTATCTTTAGTTGAAAATTTCCACCCGTTTTGTCGAGTAAGATCATCGCCCGCGTTGCCATGGTAATTGTTGACGGTCAGTTGGTATTTAGAATGAAGATCGCCAACTCGAAAGCCATCATATTCGGCATATGCACTTGTTCCATTCGAATGCGTCATATCAATGCGCAATTTATACCGGGCATGTGACGTTATTATGTTCATGTGCTGGTTTCCGAGCCAGAAATTTCCCTTCAAATCTCCAAATCCTGCCTGGTACTCGTTCCAAGTTCTGTAGAAATCAGTGGAATTTGACACTCGGCGTTGAATGACAGTCCATCCTCCAGATGTTGTGTTCATGTCACATCGAACCTTAAGGTAGTGGAACCGTAATAGTACCGCAACATTTCGGAACTCGATCTTTCACATTGTTGACCAAGGTTTCCTTATGAAAATCATTAGGAAACCTGGGTTAACACTGTTAAAGTTCAATACTTCCGAAACGTTGCGGAATTATTACGGGTCCACTACCTTAAACCCGTAGGTGCCGGGCGGGAAAATAGTGTAAATTCCAGTCTGGTTGATCATTAAACCATCATGTATTTCCTGACAGTCAATTGGTCCAGAGCACATAAAAGCTTCACAGATTAAAATACCGGTGAATTTCGACAAGCAAAATCAACTTAATGTTAACATTCGCCATTTTTTTTTAAAGTTGAGAGCTTATTTCAAAAGCGTGATCGACACCCCTTTATATAATTGACGTCAATGTACTATTATCCACGATTTTTCCCTGGCAGGGCGGAGCCTAAGTAACGGGTCGATGCACTTCAGGTTAAGGTAAATCAGCTTTTATTCATTATTATTTACTTCTAAAGATAGTCGACATAATTAACATAATTAACTCGTAACTTCAGCTTGTCCAAGCAGAAGTTACGAGGCTTTGGTAACCCAACGATGAAATGTGTTCAATTTCTCTAAGCACGTTAATCCTTTTGCTTTTAGAATACAGTAATCTGCACGCGTTCACGATTATTGCCGACTAGCTTTTCAATGAACCCAAAATATTTAAAAGTTTAGTCGACGAATAAAGTCACGGCTAAGCCCCGCCCTGCCAGGTCATTTATAACACAGAATAACATTTTTTAGCTCACCTTGGCAAACGGTTCTCAAGATGGGATATTATGATATTGAAATCGAGACGGAATTTCTTAATCGTTCACTCAATATTTCAAAGCTTCGAAAAATTTCTTGATATTTTAAAATGGGGATAATAAAATATTGCTAGTTTCGTCCAGTTGGACTACAATTTCAAAACTCGACCCTTCCACTCACCCAATTTCGTTCCCAAATCATTCAAAATCACAAATCCCGTCGGGCTCAAAATAAGCACCGTCCTGCCACACCCATATTTATTGGACAATCAGAATTTTGTGAATAAATTTTAAAGACGGTTACCCAAGGAACACTTTGCTATAGTTTCATTGAAATCGGCCCTGTGGTTCAGGAGGAGATTTCGTTTAAAGATTCAAAAATGAAAATATTCCTCGCCCTGCCACGCCCACACTTGGTCCAATCAGAATTTTAAAGAGGGTCGCCCAGGGAATATTTTGGCAAAGTTTCATTAAAATCGACCCAATTGTTCAAGAGTAGAAGAGATTTTATAGATTGTCGACAAACACATGACGCACGACGGACTCGGGGTGATCCTAATAGCTCCCCTTAAGCACGTTGTGCTCAGGTGAGCTAAAAACACCCGGAAGCGATTATTGTTTACGTGACCTAATAAAATCTTATTCATTGAAGTCAATTAATTTCAAGGGAGATAAAACACTATCAATAATTTCGTCCAATCGGACGAAATTATTGATATTTTTACCTCCCTTTAATTAAGTCAACTTATTGTCTGATTTTGCGTCTTCACGGACAAATCAGACGCTTTTAACCCTTGTCATGCTGAATAAAAAAATCTTTGCAAAATTGCAACAAAATCAAAGTCCTCAAAGCACTGGATGCATTAATTTAGAATAGGTAATTATTTTGAAAATAAAAAAAAAAGCTTTTATGGATTCAAAATAGCAAAAAACAGGTGGTATAGACAAAGATCAGACTGCACATATGTGCAGGCTGATGTTTGTTCATAGCTCCTGCCAATGCAGAAATATCCCGGGTTCAACAAACAACAGCCAATTAAATCTTGCAAACATTTGATCGATTTTATTGGAATGATGATCATCTATAACGATTTTGAGGCATTTTAGAACAATTTCGGAGCGTTTTTGAGTAATTAGAGTGAGTGTTTGGAATGAATGATGGAGGGCTGAGCGAATGGTTTTGAATGATTTTGACCGAGTTCAGTGGCATTTTACGGTGTGGTTAACTGTACTCACATACTCATTTCCGTGTTATACATTTGTCGCTGTCAATGAAATAAACAAACCTGTCAAAATGTACTATCAGACAAAGACCATAAACTGCAGTTTGGTCAATGAGGGCAAAAACGCGTCTTTGCAAGAGGATTAAAGGGTTGTTACTACAGCTTTTCAATTATGAAGAATGGAGCACTGATTTAGCGCTTTCGAGTGGATTGATCGGAGAAAATGTCAATTCTACAATGTTACTGTTGTTAAGATGAAATGGATAATAATGTAAAGGTACAGTTAGTCACATCGTGAATTCACATTCATCTCAATCAGAATCATTCTTAATCGCTCAATCAGCGCTCCATTCATTCATTCATTCCATTCAATCACTCAACCCCCCCCCCCCACACACACACACACAAAAAAAAAAAACAAAAAAAAACGTTCAAAAAACACTTAAAAGATAAGATAAACAACTACAATCAAAATAAATATAGCTAGAAAAAAATGCGATTTCAATGACATAATCAAAATTGTAAGCGTCGGGTTAGTACGTAAAGAAATAAGAAGCTATTTATAGAACTTGTAAGCATATTTTATTAAAGGGAGGTAATACATATATCAAATTTGGTTCACCCTGATCAAAATTAGCTATATTGTGTGACCTCCCTTTAATTTCGTTCAAAACATACTCATCACATTCATTCAATTTCATTCAAAACAAATTCAAAGTCATTCACCTTGTCAGTTTTACGATGTTCTTAACTGTATCACACTCATTCAATTTCAATCCGAAATCATTCAGAGTCAAATCACCAACTTTATCAGCTTCACGATGTTAACCGTACTCATAGCATGACTCAATAAAGGTAAAGTATAGGCGTAACTAGGATTTTAAAATTCATACGCACAAAATTAGCGACCACCAGAAAAAATAATTATGGGCGTTAGTGAAATGCTTAATCAAACCTAGTCCGTTTGACTTCGATATGGACCATCATTTTGCCGAAAATCTCAGAATCGAATTAATGAAACGTATCTTTACTTGTCATATCATATTTTCCATCTAATACCATGAAGATTTCTGTTTTTTAGAATTTTTGAATGTAAAACGATGATTTTGTCAGTCCGTCTACATGTTAACTCTCAGCCTTTCATACCTTCTTTTTTCTGTATTTAACCGAACAGCAAATTGTCTATCCAAAAATAGCTCTGATTTGCATAGGGGCTAAGTCAAAAGTGTTTGATTTTAAGTGAGTCGTTTAGGTATTAAAGTGAGTATTTTATAAAATTGATTTTGCCGAAGATATTTACTTCTTAAGATATCAAATCTGAGTGTATTTTCTCTTTGTTCAATAACCTTAAAATAGTTATTATACACCTATAGCTAAAATGATATAAGTCCCTTTTGTGAAATAAATTCGTTATCCAGAACGCACAGCTGTTTTTTAAACCTAGTCGATGTTAACCAGCAATAATCAAAGTACTGAAAGTACTGATAAGTTGGAATGCGTTCGAGAAGCGGTGACCTCAAGCTACCAGCGAAGCTGACGCCTCCCGCCCACCACACGTGATCACATAATACGTCTCGTCTTTTGACGGGCGTATATAAATCAATGTATTTCAACAACGAGAGACGCTTGAACCACTGAATCGCTATACAGGCCTGAATGTGATGGAAGAAAAATTATACCAAGAGGGACAGAATGGCCATAAACCGCTCACCTGAATTCGATTGGTCCAGTGGATCTTATCCAAGAAACTTTCTGGCAAATATTCATTCAAACTTGCTAAATTGTTGAAGAGGAGACATTTTTCGAATTATAAGCAGTCATAATAGACCCTGCCAACCCATTCATTACAGATTTCGACTCAAAATTAGCCCTACCCTGCCACGCCCATATTTATGGGCTAATGAAAATTTTGCCAACAATATTTGGAGAAGGTCATCAAAGGAACATTCCTGCAAAGTTTCATTGAAATCTGCCCAGTGGTTCAGGAGGAGATGTCGTTCAAAGATTTTGGGCTCAAAATAAACCCCGCCCTGCCATACCCATATTTATTGGCCAATTAGAATATAGCGACAATTTTGAAAAGGGTCACCCAGGGAACATTCTGGCAAAATTTCATTTGAAATTGGATGACCAGGGTGACCACTCACGACGGACGACGGAGTCAGGGTGATCCTAAAGCTCTCCTTGAGCACGTTGTGGTAAGGTGAGCTAAAAAGGAAGAAAATGATACGGACCATACAGCCGACTAATGGACACACAGGCGACCTTATACACTCAAAACAGTTTTTATATTATTTTTCAAAAACTTCTGCTCCATTTGAGTTATCAATTATATTTTTAATTAGAAATGTCGCAAATGATTTTTCCATGATGAAAAGCTATTTTCGCAGGGAAGTCTTTTACTTCATGAGTTGGAATTTCAAGACAATTTTTGGACGAAGTTCAATTGTGATTTCGACCTATGTGACTCCAATATTGGGCACTTTCTCGGGTCATTGACAACATTTGTGTCAAGTTCTATGATTTGGGTCAATTGGTTGTTCAGTTAGAGTGGTAACTGTCAACTGTTAAAATTTACTGATGCCCGTGACATCTATGACCCCGAAACAATAGCGCATTTCTTTGGGTCATTGCAATATTTGTGTAAAGTTTCGTTATTGTAGGTCAATTGCTTCTCCGTTTATCTAGCGCAAAGCAAAAGGTCAATGGACTGAGAGACAGACATGATGAAATCAATATAATTATGCTCCTCTTCTTCTGAGTAGGGGGTACAGTTAATAACATCGTGAAATTGAAAGGTGAATGATTTTGGAATGATTTAAGCATGATGTTGAATGAGTGAGCGGAGCGAGTTTTGAGTGAAATTTAAGGGAGGGAATCCAATGTCGCTTATTTTTTTCAGGATGAACAAAATAAGCGATGTATAAAACCTATATAGAATATACATAATAGTTCAATCAATAGCTTTTTATTTCGCCAAGAACCAATCAGACGCTTTAAATTTCATTTATGTCAGTGAAATCGCGATTTGGTTCATGCTTAATTCATTTTGAATGCACATGTTGATCTTATTTTTCTAATAACTTTGAGTGTTTTTTGAATGGTTTGAGTGAGTGTTTGGAATGAATGAATGAAGCGCTGAGTGAGCGATTAAGAATGTTTTCTATTGAGATGAATGATAATTTCACGATGTAACTAACTGTATGATGGTGCTCTTAAACATGTTGATGTGTAAGAGTGTGAAGAAAGCAAGTTGAACTAGATGGTTTGTTTCAAATAGCAAATTGTCTTGGTGTTGGAATTCAATTGGGCAAAGATATTCATAATTCAATTAAAGATGTGGTGGAAAGGGTTTTATTGGATGAGTAATGGGTTTTTACAATAAAACATTCATGTAGATAACTGCAATATGACGGAAAACAAACGACAATATGTTGCAAAAATATATATTAACTTTAAAAGTGTATCATCACTTTAAAAAAAGATATTTATTTCGTAGCTTAGACAGAAATTTACAATATATCACCTTGTCAAAAGTTAAATGTGTAATAAGGTCGTTCAGAAAGAGAAACTATACCTTTAAAAGAAGCTATAACATAGTTCCACGAAAAACAGGTCGCGACCTCACCAAATAAGCAGATCTCGTGATTGGCTAGTGCTTATTGTCAATTGCTGACCTAATTGGACTTGACTTATCACATGATTTCCAAATATAGTAATGCAAACATGTGATACTAATATATTCGTACGCAACTTTCAATAAATGTCGTTTAAAACATAAATTAGCGTGTTATTAAACACGAAGTGATAGTTGTGTAATTATACAGCATTATTACTTTTTGATGAAATAAACTGTATGTCTTTGTTAAGTTGAGATATGCAAAATAGGCCGAAGTGTATTCACATCCTGTTCACGTGATATGTGTTCTCAAGAAACCCGAAATGAAATTATCTTGTGTTCATTTTGCGGTTTTGTTAAATCTAAGTTGGAATTGCTCCGCATTCCAACTTAAAAATACTAAATACAGATGTAAATTCGCTGCTATATAATACATATTTTATCGCCTGTCATACTCTTAGAGGGGCTTCACAGAGATAACGTAGCTTGCCAGCAGGTATCAGAACGAGGCTGCCACTTGCAGGGACAACAGCCACGTGTATTAAGGGAAATTTGCAGATACGCTACTATATTTCGGAGTGAAAGTGCAGCCAGAGTGGCAAACAAGACACATTTTTGGCTTTATTTGTGTTTTGATGATTGATTTCAAGTAAATCTTCTGGTAATTGATCATTCAGGCATCTGAGACAGTTAATTTATTATACCATATGGAAAGCTTAACCAAAAGCAAGGCCATACCCAGGACACTACCATAAATGCTCACTTGCAGAAGTATGTAGCTCATGGATGGAGGTCATGGAATTCAGGATCCATCAAATAAGCTAGTTCGTATGTTTCAGTATTTTGAATTTTATGTAATCAAAATAACTCTTTTTACAAATCTATATCAATTGTATGATTTTGGGGTCAGATTTTGTTCAAAATATCTTAACTGTTTGTATGCAATTATATCCATTTATTTCAAGAACAAAGGTTTTGTAGGATGCAGAGTTATCTGGTCCAGATCCCTAGGGGTCATTAATGGGGTCAGAAAGTGAAGATGATAAATGATGTTTGAGTCATTTGGGGTTAAATACTCCTAGACTGTCTATCAGTGATTTAAAAGAGTTGGCTCATTCCGATCATTTACAAATTAACAGCTAATTATGACCCTGTGTATTTCAATTCTTTTCTTAGGCAATCTCTTTCTCCTAAGGAATTCCATGGTCTTTGATGACAACAACAGTCCATCATAGCCAGGGAGGAATGGTTGTCTACAAGAAATAAGATCAACATAACCTTACACCTGAAATTTCATGGATGTATGAAGCATTTTTTTTAATGCAATCTGTATTTTGACCTTAAGTTATTCTGCATTTCTTGATACAAGTCATATGGAAGCCTGGCCAAGTAAACAATGTCGAAGGACTTTTGCAATGTTCATATCATCTCAACATGGCCTGCTAGAGGGCCATATTCTTGGTTATTGGTTTTATTTTGATATATTATTTCCATGTTGGAAATCCATCACTTGCATCTTAGATTGCTAATGATGGAATGCTTACCACTAGGTTTTTGATATATCCTGTTCTATTTTTGTTAATCAATGTATAGTGTTAGCTATTTACCATACTTACTGTATGTAAGGTTTTATTGATAATAACGATAAACTATAACATCTTTTTCAGTAGTTAATATTGCAACCAGTCCTTGAGTCCTCATTTGATGGGGAGGGGGGCAGTTCCAACCCCTTATGATGCAATCATTGCATACAATATCAGACTATATCCAACCCCACAGAAATCTATGATTTTACGTAAAATAGAAGTATAACCACAGAAATCTATGATTTAACTTAAAATAGAAATATAGAAATGATATTGTCACTATTTCATTTATAGACAGCAGCATTTAGGTTGAAATCCTTTATAGATCTCTGTTCTAAAGAATTTAAATGGTTGTACACATGTAGTACATAGTATTGCTTTGCATGCGAAAGTTGGATGGAACCAAAGACTGATTACATAAGCATATATTTATAAGGAGAAAAATACATATTGTGCAAATTTGAAGAATCATTAGAAGCAAATACACATAATTATGAAGGATATTAGATGACATGAGTAAAATTATGTATCTGGTGGTCAAGGCAAACTCACATCTAAGGTTTAGAAATGTTCTAGTAGGTACAAGGAAACAAATGAGTAGCTAGATTCAGGCTTCAACACCTTGACAACTAGGCATTTTTGTGTATCACCTTACATAGGTTTGAAAATTTACCCTATTGGTCATTGAAGGGGAAAATGATGGTTATATGACATTTTTCAATAACAACATAAGATATAGAACATATTGAAACCTTAGTTCCACCAATTATGCTGATTGTAGTCAAAAGATAAGGCTCTATATTAGGATATATAAATGATCAAGTATACATAATGTCTATTATACTCATCTAATAAAACAAATCAACAATTTGAAAGAAATTATTGATATATTAAAGCATGATTAAATGCAGAATATCAATATTGGATGTAGTCAATGATAATTAATACCCAATTGATACTACCATGTTTTATTTATGTAGTTTCTAGAAAATCATTGGAATGATATTTGACAACATAGCCTCATACAGGCTCTAGTTAGAAATAGACAAGGAGGCCAGGGAGCAAGTGATAATGGATCAGTAGTCAAAGAAAAATGGTCTAAAATAAGCACAATTAATGTCGGGATAGGCAACAGTTAGATATGTGATCTTTCAAAGTATATTGTATAGATAATTTAGGAGGATTCATTCAATGTAACAGTTAAAACTTTAGTGCTCAAATTAAATGATCTAATGATATAATTTCTGTTTACTGGAAAACAAACACCGGTTCATTCAGAGTTGAGCTACAATTTTACATAAATAAAATTCAAGGTATAAGGGACAATTGCATATGCAGTAGGGTCAGAACTTTTATAATCCTTACAAATTGATATTCTTGAGCTTAAGGTGTGCAGGCTTGGATTTATAGACTTGGCAAAGAAGAAAGAAAACATTCTCATTGGAATCTTGACAGATGATGTAACAACATTATCAATTTCATACAAAATCAAATTCGGTGGAAATATACTAGACTTGAATGATCTTGCTCAAGAGTTATAGCGCGAGAAGGGCTTTTTAAAAATCATACAGATGACTTGGAGTGGTCGATAGACAATTATGTTTTCAACAAATGAAAGCATTATTTTATCCAGCAATTGGAATAAATATGCTTGTGTAGCTACTGAATGCTAAATTGAAAAAGAATGTTTCTTTTTATCCTGACCATGGGGCTTTTGCTGTTGATACACTCTTAATGAACTGAAGTAATAATTTGTTTTATGTTCTCCTATTCAAGTCATTGGGGACTTCTCAAGAAAATAGCAAACATCAGGCCTAGGTAGCCCTTAAGTTGAAAAAACAGACTTAATGGCCTCAGCGTATGAAACTACTGCTATTGCCTCAAATCCTCATCTTACAAATACGAACTAGAGAAAGAACATTTATTGAAGCATCTAAAACTGAGAGTTTTTAATATTTTAGGAAGGCCTTACAAGACCGAAACATACCAAATGCATCAATTGATATTATTATGCCATCTTTGAGAAAAGTCTACTAAAAAGACTTATAAAGTTTACATAAATAGATGGATTAAGTTTCCAAATGCCAAATGCTTAGTATCCCCTGCTTCTCCTCACATTACTATGCCAATTTCTAACTCAAATTCAGAGGGGGAAGGGCACAGTACCATAAACACTACCAGATCGGCTATAGATCAACTTTTCAATTTTTTATCAGGGGAAAAATTCGGGCACTGCTCATAGACAAACAAGTTCAGGAAGGATTATTTTAATTGTTGTCTTCATCACCAAGACATTAATATAAATCATGCAAGGGATGCTTAGACAGTTATGGAGTATCAGTTCTGGAGCATATCAACTTAACATTGCATTTATAGTGGCAGTGCTATCTTGAAAAATAGGTGGTTGTTTTATTGCAGTCATCTGCTGAAATGTGTCAAATGTCATTTGTGATTAATTTGACTAACATTTCTCTCGTTTAAGATAAAATGATTGTAAAGCTCAATCATTAACTAAAGAGGTCAAGGCCAGGTCATCACCTGTGTCCCCTGATATTGAATCATACAATGTGAAAAGCACTATGCATTAAAAAGTTTTTCCTGGAATACATAAGTAGAACTGAGGGCTTCCGTTACTTATGAAAGTTAATGATTAACACCCACAAACCTTATTCAGACATTTCTACATGCAATAGCATGTGTCAGGCTGTTGCGTCAGGATTTTCTTAAAAAGTACAGGGTTTTTGAAAATTATGGTCCCAATAAGCAGCTACAAGTGAAGCAAAAGCTAGAAGGTCTCTCTTCAAAATTAACTTAAAACTTCTGAGTGGTGCACTGGTTCTAAGTTTAATAAATAAGTCATTGGAAAAGACATCTCTCTACAATTTAGTAGCATGTTACAGTAAGAACTGCACATTTATCATAAAGGTTCAAATAGTGTTGGATTTGTTAAAGAGAAGATTATATACATCACACTTTCATGTCTAAGTTTTTAATTAATAGATCAGCTTGAACAGAGTTAACTCTAAAGTCTCTGTGAAGCCCCTCTAAGAGTATGACAGACGATAGAATTAGATGATTAAACGAGACTTACTTGGAAGTTGATGTTTGATCTGGATTCTATCGTCTGTCAACTCTTGGATGGGCTTACACGCCTAGCCCTTCCCGACCCACTGCATTTCTTACATTTTGTTCAACCTTCAAAACATTGTTGTCAAGTTTATAAGATGTAAAGTACTTAAAATAAAACTTCGACCTCCAATGGACTCTAAAGGCTGATACCTGCTGGCAAGCTACGTTATCTCTGTGTAAGCCCATCCAAGAGTTGACAGACGATAGAATCCAGATCAAACATCATTTTCCAAGTAAGTCTCCTTTAATCATCTAATTTAATGCCTTTAAATGATCTTGAAACCGGACTTCCATATAACAATTGTAATTGGGCTTACTAAGTGAAATGTATTCTCGATGATTGTGGGTTACATTTTACATTGTATTATCTCCCCTGCATAACAATGTACATGAATTTGGAGCTCTGATAATTTTGGATAATTAAGTGATTTAAAAAAACTTTTCGGCAAATATTTTTGTGTGAACAAGTGCTGAAATGATTGGACTTGATGCCGTCGAAAGGAAAAGGCAAAAAGAAAAAGGAGAATGTTGACAAAAAGCGAAAAGAAATCTCCCCGCTCAACGAAACAAAGGACAACGAAACCGGTTCGACAACTCTACAATCACAAAACAATAACAATGGACATGTGAGTTTTAAACAATTCAAATTTGACACAGAATCAATCAATCATTTGATGAATACAGACATGAACACAAATATGAATACAAATACAAACAATAACGCAGCGATGAATTTGTCTCAACCATTTCCCGGACAATTTATACAGTCACCCCCCTCACAGTACCAGTACAACCCCCAGCTAATGGGCGCTTTACAACACACAAGTAGTCCCATATATAACTCATCCCAAGTCGTCAATCAGGCTCAGGCACCCCCCTGGGCTGTAGGTATCATTGAAGACATCAAGAATATTAAAAGTCGCCTAGATAAATTAGATAGCATTGAAAAAACCGTCAATACCATGAACTTAAAATTAAACAGTCTTGAAAGCCAAGTTAAATCTATCGAAAACCGTGTTGACCAAGTAGAAAACTCTTGTAAATTTGTCGGAGACCAGTTCGATAAGCAATCTAAAGATCTGAAAAGGGCAGAAGACAATGTTAAAAAGCTGCAACTAGACTGTAACAAGCTTAACTCTACAATCGATGAAATGAGTAAAACTCAAGAGTCGTTAAGATATAAGGTCCAAGATAATGAATATAGAAACATGAGGGATAATCTAATATTCTACGAAATCCCAGAAATTCCAGAAGAAGACAAGGGTGAAAATGAGATTGTGTCAAAAGAATGTATAAATATATGGGATGAGCTTGTGAAAAAGTTCATCAAGCAAAACCTTAAGATTGATCCAATTGGAATCGAATTTGAACGTGTGCATCGCCTGGGAAACTCAGAAACTGCAAATAAACCTAGACCCATAATAGCAAAGTTCCATCATTACACAGATAAGGAGCGAATCAGACAGGCCTCCATTACACTAAAAAAAGAACTCAAAGATAAAAACATTGGTGTTGGTGTCCAGATACCAAAAGAATTGAGAGACGCGAGGAGAGCCCTCAACGACGTTTTTCAACAGGAAAAGGACAAAGGACACAAAGTTAGATTTATAGGAGACAAGCTGATTGTCAACGGAAAAGAATACAAACCACCCGCTTCTTCATAGAGATGTCAAGAAGAGCAATTGGACATTCTCTCGTTGATTATCAATGGTTTATCTCGAAAAATCTCAGACCCAGACTTTATAGACATTGTAAAAAAAACATGATGTTATAATCCTAACAGAAACTTGGGTATCTTCAAAAACCCACTACAACCTAGAAATACGAGGATATTGTACTGAACATTTATTTGGTAATAAATCCAAAAACACCAATAAAGGATGATATTCGGGAGGGATTTCTATTTATTATAAGTCTAATCTCAGTTTAAATATCAAAGTAGTAGAAAAAGATCAAGATGGCATCATTTGGATCAAATTTAATCGAAATCTATTTCAATTCGATACGGAAACTTATCTATTCTGTGTCTATGTATCCCCGCGTGATTCAAAGTTGTCGAATGACCAAAATAGTCTATTCGATAAGATTGAATCCCACATCGAAAGATACAAATTATTAGGCAAAGTGTAATTAACTGGGGATTTGAATAGCAGAACCTTAATGGAAATTGATTTTGTAGAATTTGATAAATTTTTAGATTGTAACCTAAATTTCATGTCTAATGTTGACGTTACACCAAGGGTAAACAAAGACCACGTGCTCGACTCCTACGGTTCAAGGTTAATCGATCTTTGTAAAACAACAAATCTGTTAATTGCAAACGGGCGTCTGTTGAATGACCGGTCGATAGGCGAATATACTTTTAAAAATCGAAACGGTATGAGCGTTGTAGATTATTTATTGTTAAAACATGATGATTTAGACATTATTTCACATTTCGAAATTATAAACACTAATGAGCTATCCGACCATAATGCAATTCATTTTTGTGTGAAACGAGCACGCCTATTAGAGGAACCACGTGGAAGTCAAAACGATGAGCTATTTTTAGATTGGGATGACGATAATTCCCACGTTCCGCACACTATTACTGGATAATAATTCCCGCCTTAACGAAATGACCGCAAATTTACATACGCTTACTATCAGTGAAAACATTAATTCATTCACTTCTTTCATGCAAGAAAACGCATTTAAAGTATTCGGCAAAACAAAAAAGATGAATACCTCTATTGCAAAAAATGGAAATAAAAAATGGTTTAATAAAGAGTGTAAAGAATCAAAAAAAGTTTTTAATTGCGCACGAAATAAATTTCAAAGAAATAAAAATGAAATCAATAGAATCTATATGCTTGATAAAAAGCGCGAATATGCGCATGTTAAACGCAAATATAAGAACCTTTATAAAAAAGATGAAGGTAATCGAATATCAAACTTAGCAAAAACTTGCCCTAAAATATTTTGGAAAAAGGTTAAATATCAATATAAATTGAAAAATAGTGAAGCAAATAACATTACAATTGATGAAATGTACACACACTTTAATAATTTATATGGTTCGACAGATGAAGATAATAATATACCCCCCGCATCTAATAACTCAGAAGATATCATTCTAGACAGTATTTTAGACATGGATTTCTCCGATCAAGAAATTCGAGAGGCTGTATTTTCTCAAAATAATTCTAAAAGTCCCGGAATCGACCATTTAATTGCTGAGGTTTTTAAAAGTACTTACGACATTATATCACCATTTTTGATAATATTTTACAACAAAATTTTCAGTGAAGGGGTTTTTCCCGAAGACTGGTGCGAGGGAATTATAGTTCAAATATTCAAAGGTGGCAGCCAAGCAGCAAAAAATTTCAGAGGAATTACACTCAATAACATCTTATCTAAAATCTATTCAAAATTAATTGTCAACAGAATAACAAAATGGGCTGATAGAAATAACAAATTTATTGATAATCAGTACGGTTTCCAAAAAAAAATAAATCTACAACAGATTGCTTATTTATTCTTCATGCACTAATTTCAAAAACACTATCGAATAAAAAGAAATTGTACACAGCATTTCTAAACTGGGAAAAAATGTTCGACAAGATAGATAGAATCATGTTATGGCAAAAACTACTTAACGAAAATGTTAGTTCAAAATTGATAAACGCTATCAAATCAATGTATGAAACTGTAAAAGCGTCTGTACACTACAAAAAAATGAAATCAGAGCCTATCACTTCAAAGATTGGTGTTAAGCAAGGCGATCCATGTAGTAGCATTCTCTGTCTTTTCTTCTTAAATGATATTCTCAATAGCATAAATGACGATATTACAGGGATTATCAGTATCGAAAATATGAAATTGTTTCTAATTTTATTTGCTGATGACGCGGTCGTTTTTGCTACTGACCCCGAAGCACTCCAGTCTATACTAAGCGACATAGAGAATTATTGCATCAGATGGAAATTAAGTTTAAATGTTAACAAAACTAAAATAATGATATTTGAAAAAGGAAGACCCACCACCTATGATTTTTTCGAAATAGAACTAAAATTGAAATTGTAACATTATTCGAATATTTGGGAATTCATTTATACAAAAATGGGTCTTGGAATCGTACACAAAAAATTATAGCTCAACATGCTTCATTCTCTTTACACAATCTGTTCATTTTATGTAACCAACTTTACCTACCTAACTATCAAATGCTTAATTTATTCGATTCTCTTATTTCACCCATTCTAAATTTCTCGGCAGCAGTATGGGGTTTTAGTTCTTGTTCTGATATAGAAGAAATTCATTCTAAATTTTGCAAAAGACTTCTTGGTGTTAAAATCTCAACAAATCACCAAGCGCTCTACGGAGAACTTGGTCGCATACCTATGAATATTCAAAGGCATCTTATTATTTTCAAATATTGGCTGAAAATTCTTAATATGAATAGACAAACTATAATATTCAAAATTTATCATATGCTTAAAAATGACGTAGATAATAACCGCATATACGATGGAAATAACTGGGCCTTTCAAATCAAATCTACTCTAGATAGAATAGGATTGAGCTACATATGGGAAAATCAATTTCGTTTGCCTATCAATTTTAATATTATAAAACTTAGGGTATTAGATATATACAAACAAGAATGGTATGCATCTATAAATAATTCCCGACGATTGGATACATATAGTATATTTAAACACTGTTTTGAACTAGAAAAATATTTGGAAATAATTCGAGATAAAAATTTCAGAAACGCGCTCGCCAGATTTCGCACCTCTTCTTATGATTTAAGTATAGAACGCGGCCGTCATAATGATATAACGCGAAAAGAAAGAGTATGTTTGAATTGTAACTATGGACAAATCGAAAACGAATACCATTTCTTACTCATCTGCCCGAAATTTAGGAATTTAAGAAAAGAATATATTAAAAAATATTATTATACATGGCCTTCACAACAAAAATTTATTAACTTAATGTGCTCAAAATCTGATAAGATTATATTCAATCTAGCAAAATTCATCTACTTTGCCAACAAGTTAAGATCATAGATATTGACCAAGCATAAAAACCCATATATGTCTGATCAATAACTATTATCGATATCTTCTCTATAGGTAAAAAGGAAATACTTAAGAATCCTGTATGATCAATTTTTTATTTAGATAACATTTATGGTTAGTAACATATTTATTTCTCTATTTGAACAATAACATCATTTGCTCTTCAGATAATGTCATTGTTATGTTAATAGGTTGTATTTGCTATAAGAATTGTATTCTTTATGCAATAAAGACTAGTAGTAGTAGTAATTTTATTTTGCAAACCAAGTTTTTTGCCCCAATCAACTTTAATATAATCAAACAACGCTTATTAGATATTTATCGCTAAAATTGGTATTCTGTCATAAACAATTGAAATCGACTTGAAACTTACTCATTATTTAAACATGAATTCCATTTTGAAAACTACCTTGATTCTATAAAAGAGAAAAAAAGTCGTATTGCTCTTACTAAATTTAGACTCTCGTCACATGATTCAGAGATCGAACGTGGTCGAAACTTAAATATTGATAGAAAAGGTAGAATATGTAGGATTGCAAAACAAAACATGTCGAAAATGAATTTCACTTTCTTATAACTTGCCCGAAATATACAGAATTAAGAGCTAAATATATTTAAAAAAAAATACTATATTACTTGGCCAACTCTTAATAAGTTAACAAATTTGATGTCCCAAAATTCGAAAACCACCTTGCAGAATTTATCGAAGTATATATATTACACTTTTCAATCTAGAAACTAAATATGTTCACGTTATTCGATGTTCTTCTGTTAATCCATGCATTTCCTCTG
This sequence comes from Fragum whitleyi, assembly GCA_948146395.1. Classification (NCBI taxonomy): domain Eukaryota; kingdom Metazoa; phylum Mollusca; class Bivalvia; order Cardiida; family Cardiidae; genus Fragum; species Fragum whitleyi. The sequence continues at coordinate 10,065,611 of OX411558.1, forward strand.
TTTTTGTATTTGTCATTTGCTGTAAACATTGTGAATGTTTAATGCAATACACTTGTTGTATTTTATTGTATTATAAACCTAGTCGATGTTTACCAGCAATACACGCCTCCAACATAATGGTATCCCTTTTCGTATGTACTGACGTCTAAAAGTTGACAAAAAAGAAATAATAAGTTAAAGTGAAATTAAATATAAAAAGGATAAAACTCAGAAATAAATAATTATAATTGATTTTGCTAAAATGAAATAAAGAGATACGTGTGGAATGTTTGGAGTGATTCAAATGAGGGTTTGGAACCTTTTTGAACGGTTTCATATTGTTTTGATGGTACAAATGAAATTAAAAAAAAGATGGATTTGTTGAACACGAATGCCCTCGCAAACGGCTTTTTTTTAAACTTCGACCATGACAGGTGACATTGACTTTGTTATATGACCTTGACATCTTTAGATGCGCATGTTCGAGATCTATCATCATTTTAAATTTGAGCTTGTATCTTGAATAGCATTGAAGTAATTGGTAAAGTTTTTGTTTGTTAAGTTTTGCAGATAGACAGACAGACAGACAGACAGACAGACGGTAAAACAATATGCCACGATCTTTCGATGCGGGGGCATAAAAAAGCGATTATGAACTAAAACGGATGTACAGCCAACCATATTACTGTTGAGTCTTAAGAAGGAATGTTTCTTGACAGAAAAGGAATATTTTTGTAGCCTTTATTTAATCGTTTTTGTCATGAGCTTGCAAAAGCTTTGACGATTTGTTACAGATCACAACATCATGAAATCGACAAGGTGAATGATTTGGAATGATTTTGGAATGGATTTGAATGAGTGTGGTGAGTGAGCTTAGAGTGAAATTGAATGGTGGCAATTCGATTTCGCTATTTTTATAAAGATATTGTTAAGATGGCGATATTTATTACCTCCCTTTACATACCTTTCAGTTCTATAGAAAGCTTCCCTTTTATTCAAAAACCATTTAAACGCATACACATTCAATTGAATGTACCTGTTGATGCATCTTTTTACGTGATTTCGGGCGCTTTGAAGTGGTTTAAGTGAGTGTTTGGATTTAATGAATGGAGCGCTAAGTAAGGGATTTAGAATGGTGCACGTCAATTTCACAATGGTCTGAATTGTAGCCTTGTTGCCATCGCTCTTGACAGCGTGCAAACGCGTTTGACGATTTGATATATCTTTGGTGAAACAAAGGGCATTCTCTACACAGGTAAGTTTCGACATACTGTGCCTTTTTTTTTCATTGACACAGGCTTTTCACGTAATGAGTGGATTATCTTAACTTGTAAAATGGGGAATTCGAAAGTGATATGAAACTAAAGTAAACTAGATATGTTTGTAAAACATCAATGCCCCCAACCTAACAAGAGCAACAAGAGCATGTAACTAATAGATTCCTTGTCAAAATCTCTTGTGCTTTTGGAAAAACACAGTATCCAATGCACAAGTTATGTGTTTGACAAAGGGGAAGACTCAAAAAGATATGAAGAGTAGTTATGCACTACCATACTCGAGTGCGATTTATCCATCTTTGAAGTTTCATGATTCTAGCTTGCATACTTTTTTGTTATGCGCCGGACAAAAAAGGTTTACGGACGGACGGACCGATCGACAAATGCAAAGCAGTTACCCTCTCATCAAAATACAGTTAATAAAACCGTGAGACTCTTATCTCGATCTTAATTATTCCAAATCATACGCTCAACGCTCCTAACATTTATTAAAACACTCACTTAAACATACAAAAACGCTTCAAAATAGTTAAAACACGCTTCAAAATCGGTTGTAATGCTTCATTCAAATCGATTATTTCATTTTACAATTTTACTTGTCGGTGTCGATAATTCAGCGTCTGATTTGTACACAAATACAGAAAAATACGTTTATACTGTAATGGGGGGTAAACAATTTCGAAATTGTCGTCCAACTGGCTGAAATTACCGATTATGTTTACCTCCCTTGAAAGTCATTCAAAACTCACTCATCACACTCATTCAAATTCATTAAAAAATGACTCAAATATCATTCACTATGTCAATTCCACGATATAACTACAGTTACATACATCTTGAAATTGTCAAGCTGAATGATATTAGAATAATTTTGGAAATATACTTAATGAGCGAGAGGAGTGAATTTTGATTGGAATTAAAATGAGGAAATCCAATATCGCAAACTTTTCAAGTTGAACAAATTTAGCGATATTTATTACCTACCTTTTTTAACCATTATGCAGACAATTTCTGCATGTAGTTTTTTAAGACTTCACGAACCAATCAGACGGTTACATAATTCAATTAAGTCAAGGAAATCGTGAATGTTTCCTACCGATTTTTATTTAAAATGTAGTCGTTGGCCCTATCTTTTTGAGTGATTTTGGGTTTTATAGAAATTTAGAGGGACTTTGTACTGTTTTTGTTACGTCTGAGATAAGTGCATGTTTTGGGCGCTTACTCCTTTTTGAATAGTTCGATGCGCAAAGACGTTGCGCAAGAACGAACTCCCGAAATCGTCCTTAAGTGAGTGTTTTGAATGATTGAATGGGGCGCTGAGTGCGTTATTTAAAATGGTTTTGATCGGAATGACTGTCAATTTCACGATGATCTAGACTGTAACTGAAACTTATTTCCCCCACCGCCAGTGTCCCCAGCTGAGAAGGCAGTAATTGGTAGATCTTTTTTGTTTGTGACGTAACCGCCGTCATGTCTCCATATTTGGTCATTATGGTTACAGTTGCAGCCACTCCAGTGATAGCATCGGTTCATTTGTGCACAGTCGCAATACTTGGAGGAGGACCCGGATCCTGAAAGAGTATACAGTCAATATTGTTCGAGCGACCACGTCTGTTAAGCGACCAATTTTATTAAGCGACCACCAGAAAAAGTCCAGTCACTTAGCAAATCTCTGACAAAGAGGACATTCTTAACGAATAGTTGGATATTGTTGAATCTTATGTTGTTTGAACCCATTAGAATCGTCTCAATAAGACGATTATAATGGGTTCGAACATCATGGGATTCAGTACGACTTGATCGACAATCTATAAATGCTATCAAAATGAACTGTCACATTTATCATGGTATTTCGTACTAAGTGACCATTCCCATAAACGACCACTTTTTGGTGGTCCCTTAAGTGGTCGCTTAACGCAAGTTTTACTGTAAATGTATTAAATACAGTTACTGGCATCGCGAAATTGACACTCAACTCAATCAAAACCATTCTAAATTTCTCACTCATCGCTCCATTCAATCATTCCATACACTCACTTAAACCATTCAAGAAACTCCAAAATCACTTATGATAAGATCAACAACTAGATTGAAAAAAAGTATATAGATACAAAAAAATTGCGATTTCAATGGCATAATTTAAATTGTAAGCGCCCAATTTGTTTTTGAAAAAATAAGAAACTATTAAAAGAACTTGCGTGTTTATTTTATTAAAGGGAGGTAGTAAATATTGCACTTTTACTGATACAATTGAATATATAAGCGTCTGATAGCAAGGAAGCTTTCTATATGCATATTTTTATGAAAGGGATGTAATGAATATCGCTAATTTTGTTCATCCATTTAGCTGAGCTAAAGCAATATTAAGTAATGGTAAATGATATAAATATTTGGTGTTACAAATATTACTGTTTTAATATGTCAAGCCGATCTAAAATTGAAACGCTGAAAAATGAAAATTATCATGTTGGAGACTGATCTAACTAGTTGGAAGAATTTTGTTTGAATGGGCTAATACAGTTAAAAACATCGTGAAATTGACACTCATTCCGATCAGAATCATTCTTTATCATTCACTCAGCGCTCCATTCATTCATTTCAAACACTCACTCAAACCATTCAAAAACGCTCAAACCCATTTAAAAAAAAGAATAACCAACGTTATTCAAAATAAATTTTGATTGAGAAAAATCGCGATTTCACTAACATAATTCATATTATTAGCGTCTCATAGGTTCTTGAAGAAAAAGGAAGCCATGTATAAAACTTGAATGTATTTATTATTAAAGGGAGGTTATCAATATCGCAAATTTTGATTATCCTGACAATATTTGCGATATAGGATAACCTCCCATTTATTCACTCAAAACTCGCTCCACACACACATTCAATTTCCATTCGAAAATCATTCCAAAACCATTCATCTTGTCAATTTCACGATGTTGTTAACTTTACCCGCTTATAAAAACGATTCAGGTATCGCACTGATTGCTGGGGCCCGTTTTACTTAACTTCTTATGAAAAAAAAATAATCGTAAGTCAAAGCACAAATCGTACATAGTGTTTTATTTAATGTTAGATTCTGTCTTGCAATATCTCCTTGGAATAGTCTTGAGAAGACGATTCCAATGAAATGATGCATAACACAATCCCATATTTAGTTACTACTGTTGAACCAACTTGATCGTAAGATGTTTAGTAAAACTGGCCCATGGTCATTATCTCACCCGTAATAAGACCTCTAGCTGCCCATCCCACAATGTACGATTATTCGTCCATAATAATATGACATCCAGGGCTTACTATGGAACAAGAGAAAAAGGAGTTTGTCACGGCTAACCCAGGCACTAATTCTTTCCGACTATTTGTCTCTCACCGATGGGTTGATTGACCGACCGACCGACCGACCGACCGACCGACCGACCGAATCAATCAATCAATCAATCAATCAATCAATCAATCAATCAATCAATCAATCAATCAATCAATCAATCAATCAATCAATCAATCAATCAATCAATCAATCAATCAATCAATCAATCAATCAATCAATCAATCTATCAATCAATCAATCAATCAATCGTTACGGATTACAAAGGTGCCGCTGCCTCAAGAAACGGCGTCAAAAGGATTACAGTTACCAACATCGTGAAATTGACAAGGTAAATAATTTGGGAATTATTTAGGAATGAAAATGATTGAGTATGTGGAGCGAGTTTTGAGTGAAATAAGAGGGAGGTAATCAATTATCGCAAATGTGTTCAGGATGAACAAAATAAGCGATATTGATATCCTCCCATTAATTAAAAATGCATATAACTTCTATAGATACATTCCTATTTCCTCAAGAACCTGTTAGATGCTTACAATTTGAATTATGTCAGTGAAATCGCGATTTTTCTCTATCCAAATTTATTTTGAGCGTCGTTGTTGATTCTATATTTTGCAATGAGTTTTGAACGTTTTTGAATGGTTTGAGCGAGTGTTTGGAATAAATGAATGGAGCGCTGAGTGAGCGATTTAGAATGGTATTGATTGAGGTGAATGTCAATTTTACGATGTAACTAATGAATGAAAGCCTCCTTTACAGTTAACAACATCGTGAAATTGACAATGTGAATGATTTCGGAACGATTTAGGAATGAAATTGAATGAGTGTGTGGAGCGAGTTTCGAGTGAGATTAATGGGAGGTAATCCTATATCGCAAATTTTGTTCGGAATGAACAAAATTAGCGATATTAATTACCTACCTTTAATAAAAATGTTTAAATATTCTTCATATAGCTTCCTATTTCTTCAAGCACCTATGAGACACTAACGATTTGAATTATGTCAGTGAAATCGCGATTTTTCTCTGTAAAAATTCATTTTGAATGACGTTGTTGGTTTTATATTTTTCAATAGGTTTGAGCGTTTTTGAATGGTTTGAGTGAGTGTTTGGAATGAATGAATGGAGCGCTGAGTGAGCGATTTAGAATGGTTTTGATTGAGGCGAATGTCGAATTCACGATGTAATTAACTGTACCTATTACCTGTGAAATATATAGAATATTGCATGTTTCGGTTTTTCCACCTGACACAAGGTTCTTTAGTTAGCGCTGAGTGCATGTTCGCAGAATAGCATTCCCACCTTAACCACTGTCTACAAGAGGTGGAAATATCGACAATCCTAATTGCCGCCTCGAGTCCCACATCGTATGTTATATTTATGGCATAGGAGCCACATTCTTCATAGCCCACGACTGGCGTCCTACCGAGCTTGTTATGAGCTGCAAGAATAAATGATATACGTTAAGGACCATCTGACTAATAGGCCCGCGTCAACTATGACCTGTATGCCTCACTCATACAGTTAACAACATCGTGATATTGACAAGATGAATGATTCGGGAATGATTTAGGAATGAAATTGAACAAGTGTGTGGAGCGAGTTTTGAGTGAATTTAATGGGAGGTAATCCTATATCGTAAATTTTGTTCAAAATGAACAAAAGTTGCGATGTTGATTACCTCCCTTTAATAAAAAAGACATTCAAGTTTTATACATGGCTTGCTATTTCTTCAAGAACCTATGAGACGCTAATAATTTGAATAATGTTAGTGAAATTGCGATTTTTCTCAATCAAAATTTATTTTGAAAGACGTTGGTTATTCTATATTTTTCAATTGGTTTGAGCGTTTTTGAATGGTTTGAGTGAGGTGAATGTCAATTTCACAATGTAACTAACTGTATATACACAAGGAAATAAGTATTGGAACATCCAAATTATGAAGATATAAAAGTGCTTTTAATTTAGCCACATATGAAGCTCACAGAAGATGTGTGCAGTATTAGTTTGGTGGCCGAGTTCGTAAACTACTACCTACTCTTTAAAAAGAATGTTTGTAGAACAACGTTTTCTTTTTACAACGGCTTTTAATTGCACGAAATTACTGAATTTGGAATAAAAGATTGTTTTTCCGTTCTATTAAAGAATATAAGATTCACTGAAATCATTTTCTTGTGTCTATGGTGCGCCAAGTAATCACAATACCACTGTGTTAAAAACGACTTTATTGAAAATGGGATGTTCCAATAATTTTTTCTTTGTGTATATTAGGTAATTGAACAGACATAATTCTAAAACATTTAGTGAAATATGTTTTGACATTAAAAAAGGCACAATGAATTTCCTTCAACAATTCCAAACTACGGTAGCAGATGACTCCATCACATTTTTGTAGAATCACTTCATTCTAATATTACAAATGGTTTGGCATAGAAGTATTCTCCTTTTGGCTGGACACTCACAACACAGAAATACTAAACCGATTTTCAAAGTTCATTATTGGAAGAGACGTTGCTATTTATAGAAACAACGTTTTCAACTTAAATGGTTAAAAGAACGACAATGAGAACCAAGATGTGCAACTCTGATCACATGTGATTTTGGTAAGAAATTATATTCAATGACACAGGATACATTTGGTGATAACCTCTCATACCAATCTAATTTATTGGGGAAAACGTTTTCTTGACGACTGCTTAAAAAATTGACTGCGATCGATCTCAATCTGACATTAATGCTCTTCCAAATATTCTCAACCGTCTGAATGTCGATATAATTCACAAATACAGAAACAACCCAAGAAAAAACAACCATTTTTTTAATTGTCAAGACATCAAAACGGGGAACAGTATCACCACTGAGATTTATTACAAGCCAATTGATAGCAATACGTATTTGCTTTTAACCTTTTGTCAAACATTCAAAATTAAGCTATAAGCATTCCCTTCTCCCTTGTCATGCGACAGCAATCTCATTAAAATCATTTCTACGAAACCACTACGCTACCGCTTCGCTACGTAACGGCAGGGACGTAGCGGTAGGCAGTATGGTGGAATCCTGAAGTTTATACAAAATCGATACACGATATGAATTTCTAAAAGCGCGACCAACACATGTGAGATGCACTTAAAGATTTTGAGATGATAAACTCTAAGTGTCAACCATTCAACTTCGGAAAACTTTCAATCTAGGAAGAATTCACAAAAAATAGTGTAAAACCGATAGTGTCAAACGCACGCTACAATGGACCAAACTGTGGACTGTGAAATTGTTTGATAGAAGGCGACCTCTTTCAATTCAAATGGAGTCCATTGTCAACTATGGAAAAGTGATGTGCAAAATGTAATTTATGTGATAGTGTTTAGCGGTTGCTGAGAAGAATATATAGGCGGGACTAACGACTTCAGCCAAAGAATGACAAAACATCGACACCAAATTAAACACAATTCGGTCAAAATGGTAAAAGTAAGCCGAAATATAGCCCCATGCTGACCCAATGATCCGTGTTGAAATGAATTTCCGATCTATAAAATGTTTAATTCTGAGATGACAGAAATAAAACATTAAGATAACCAAAATTTTGTAAATCAACGTTGCCTAGATGGTCATCCCTTTAATTTCACGCTTTAACGTCACGCTATAAAGTCATATTGAACTGATCAATTTACGTGATTAAAATCAAATTAAAATGTGTTGACCAATTAGTGTTTACTTCAATACAACATAGGGCAACATCGATGAAGCAGTGGTCGACTGCGTTAAAATGTTCTATGACTGAAGACTTAATGAATGTACAGGTTTTCTGTCTGATCGCTGCCAATTCATGCGTTTGTTTATCTGCTGCCTGACTTCTCTACATATTGCTTATGGTAAATTGTACATGCCTTGACAAACAATCATTTGATGTCTTTGAACGTCGTATTGCGGACACAGCGCCAAAATGCGACTTGAAAGTCTGTTTGTCTCGTATGATATTGTACGTTTGGCACCTAGGTGTTTAACACGGTCACCAATTCTAAGAGGCATTGGCTGCGTTTGTTCTCCGTTACGCGACACAACTGGTTTCAGAAAACATTTTGATCAGTTTACTGGCTGACTCAATCTTGGACCAGTGTTTGTTCATCATTGAGTTCACGTTTGTCAAGTCCGAAGGGCAAGGCTGTGAGAAATGTTCGGGTGTCGGCTACAGCTAACACATCGTGAAATTTATAAGGTGAATGATTGTAGAAGAAATTGAATGAATGCGTTGATTGAGTTTTGAGTGAAGTCAAAGGGGATGGGTGGGTATTGAATATCGCTAAGAGGTGCAAGAGGGCCTGTATCGCTCCATGCCGTTTTCGCCAGATCTGCATTAAACAAAACCTTACTTTGACTGAAAACAACACTTTGAAGTCTCTTTAGAACTATTTTGAAATGATTTACTGGGTCTGGCCAACATTGCACCGATATTCTCAATCACCATTAACCTGCATACCCTTTACCATCATTCGTAACAAACATAAAAAGGATTGCAAAAAGTGGACCATTCTTAACACATTTCAAGGAACAATTTCAATAATGGAACATTAATACCAAGATTAAACGAATTAAGTCCAATTGATTGGGTGAAGAAGATTTTTTGTGAGATTACAAAGTAACAATTGGCCATGCCCTGCCACACCGACATTTAAGGGCCCATCAACATTTAAATTACAGGTACACCTACGGAAATTTTCATGCCAAGTTTCTTTGAAATCGGCCCAATGATTTTTGAGAAGATCTTTAAAGATAAAAAAGTGAAGAAAAAAAGAAAAACCTGCCACGCCCATATTTGGGGTCAATAAGAATTTCTTTTGAACAATCTTAGTAAAGGGTCACACAAGTAACATCCATGCAATTTTTTGTTGAAATCAGCCCAAAGATTTAGGAGGAGGATATTTTTAAAGTGAAAAATAAGCCCCGTCCTGCCAAGCCCTTATTTTGCGTGTCAATATTTTTGTAATAATTCAAGCAAAGGGTCAACAAAGGATCATCCATCCCAAGATACATTGAAATAAGCCCAACAGTTTTGGGGGAGAGTATTTTAAAAGATTTTAAAGTGAAAAAATCCCCCGTCTTGTCAAGCCAATAATTGGGGGTCAATCTTTTTTTTAAGAATTAAAGTGGAGGGTACCCGATTGAACATCCATGCGAAGTTTCATCGATATCGGCGCATTGGTATGGGAGGAGAAGATTTTCAAAGAGTTTAAGGTGAAAAAATACCCCGCCCTGTCACGCCCATATTTTGGGGTCAGTAACGTTTGTTGTAAACAATGTTTTGAAAGGGTAACCCAAGGAACATCCATGCAAAGTGTCATTGAAATCGGTCCAATGGTTTGGAAGGAGAGGAGTTTTAAAGATTAATCACGAAAAACTGCACCGTCCTGCCGTGCCCATATTTCTTATATCTTGAACAATTGAGGTAACGGGGTTATATAATCGGGTAAATCAAAAAGTCCTAAAGGGGCCTGCCACGCCCATTCCTTTGGGGGGGGGGGGGGTCAAACAAAATTTCTTGCCAATTTTAAGTAAAGGGTCACCAAAAGAACACCCATGCAAAGTTTAATTGAAGTCGGCCTAATGGTTTGGGAAAAGATTTTGAAAGATTTTGAAGTGAAAAAGAATCCCCGCCCTGCCAAGCCCATATTTGGGGGTCAATCAAGATTTCTTTAATTATGTAAGAAGAGGGTCACCCAAGGATCATTTCTACCAAGTTTCGTTAAAATCATCCCATTTTTTTGGGAGAAGATATTTAAAGAAAAAGTTTACACACGGACGGACGTTTACACACTACGGCATGACAATTACTTGCTGGTCGTTGGCTAGTGGAGCTAAGAAATGAAAAAAAAAAAACAACATTTGTAAGTACAATCCAAATTCATCATTAAATATAGAAAGATTTTCTTATAAAAAAAATTAACAGACAGGTCCCTGTACCTTGTTATGTTGCCAAAGGTGACACCATACACTAGAATGGTCACATGTCGAGACACAACGTATGGCAATTTCGTGAAAATTATAAGTTAAATGATGATACCCAATTTCGGCGGCGGAATTTAACATAGAACGAAAAAGATACGAAAATATCCCAAAATTGCATAAATACATTAAAAACTAAAAACCTTAAAAAGTTAAAATGTTTACATACATAAATATGTGACAACATGTCCTGGTTTCGTGGTAAGGTCACACTGTACCGAAACTGGCCCAAACTCGGTCGCAGGACCATCTGGATCAATCTGTTTCTGTGCACTACTTGTGAGTTTTGAAGATGGTATGTCCGAACATAGCGTTGCTACAATGGAAATATATTCTGTTTTCGTTTTTTTCAGTAATATTCCTCACTTAACAGCATTTTCTGTTACCCTGCAGACTTTTTCCTTTAGAAGTGATATATTATATCATTTATCGCACTACTTTTGTCTCGCTTTTGAGGGTTTGTTAATTACTCTTTGCTTTATGAAAAATCTCTGTCTCTGACCAATAGGTAGATAATCGTAAACCTATGTGAGATAGCAGTCGGATGCTAGGAAAGGGTGTAATGGTAGTACAGGTGAAAGAAATACCAGGAATCCATTGTTAGGTGCTCCGGCCGCCGCGATATAACTGTAAGATTGTTGAAAGCGGCGTTAAACCCATTCAAACAAACAAACAAATGAAAAATCTACTCATTTACAGGATTAACAAAATTCACTATTTATACGATTTTTATTCATACCTTTATAGTACAATTATTCTCAGAAATATAACTTATTTAAACATAAAGGAATGTCGAAGAAATATTTAATTGGAAATGGCAAAGTTCGTAAATTTACGAACATTGCCATTTTCAATGCTGTATTTCTAAATGCTGATTTTCTTAATTGTGTTAGTCATGTACATGTTGTATGGGTTTTCATACGACACAATGTTGGGAAATAAATCCACAAAAGTAAGGCAAAAGTGCTGCGTTTAATGATGAAATCATTACTTAAATGATTACATGTTTTCTCAATAAAAACACATTTGGATCTAGAATTTTGCTATCAAAAATGAGACCATGAGTTCAATTCCCGACTCGGCAAACTTTTATGCTACATATGACACCAGATATTGTGTCACGCTTTTTTTGTCTCGCACTACTTGGCGAATGGTACGCCTAAGTGGATAAGCATCTTGTGGCTTTGATGAAAACGTATCGTTGAACTGGTATGAGATACTGATAAGGGCCATGAATAGGGGCAGAAAATATCTGAACTACTGTTGAAAGCGATGCAATACTCCATTCATGTCTTGCATCCCATCTTTGCCTCATTAGACCTTTATTAGCAGCTTTTCAAAATTCTCTAAGAATTAAAATCATACCTAATTCCAAGAGTAACGTCCACAAAATCTTTTCTCTTAATTACTTTACCGTTTAATTTTAATTGCTTTTATGTTTCAATACCTCCCGAAACTAACTACCTTTTCTGCACCGATCTTTGGACCGTCCGATTCCACGTTTCTTTCCGTAGCAACGCCATCTTAGTAAATGTGTCCACTTAGCTTGCTAGTCTGATGCACAAAGATTTGTTGGAAAATTCTAATGTGCATTGGAAGACATTTAAGCACAAAGCATTAAGCTCTTTCAAAATTTTACAATTATCGCTGACGTCAAATGCTACGTAAGAACGTTATTAGCCAAAATTGGGTCTACGGAGGCAAGCTAATTATCAATACAAACTTCAAACTGTTCCTGAAACTTCAAGTGTGCCTTTAAATCCTTTAAGCTGCATTGAATTGTCCAATTGAATTTCAAAGACTGGTGTAACTAACCATGTGTTTAAGTCTATGCTTGATAATGCGTAGAGAAGATACCGACATAGTGTTGTGTTGTATTGTTGATTGACTACAGCGCGGACGATCTGGTTAATCATTGGGCCACTAACGATTAACAAATCTGGTTGACATGATGACCCCTGTAAAACGCGAAAAAGATTTTTTTTTGAAAAACCGCTTGATAATTTCCGAATGTATTGTAACTCGTTAAGCATTAATTTTCGAATTTTATCCTCATACGGACATGTTTAAACCATGATCACAGGATAAATGCTAACCCCACCCATTCTCTACCCATGCGATCTGAGCGGGTTATGACAGGTCTATCAGTCAAAATGCAAAGGTTTTTAATACCGATTTATTTTGTTGGCATGGCAGCAGAGCTCACTTGTGAAATGGAAATTCATATTTTTTAACGAATACCCATTTGTTGATAGATTGATTGAATGAAGTTTAACGCCGCTTTCAACATTTTTTCAATTATATCGCGGCGGCTGGAGCACCTAACAATAAATTCCTCGTATTTCTCTCACCAGTACAACCATCACATCCTTTCCTAGCCTCCAGCTACTATCTCACATAGGTGTTATTAACCTATTGGTGATAGACCAATAGTTTGAAAGAATGAGTTCCGCCGTCGGGGATCGAATCCGGGACACCTCTAGATTGCCAGTCCGACGCGCTACCAGCTGCGCTATGACGTCGGTCGAATTTTTATTTGTATCCTTTTGAACTTCTAATGATAGTATTGTTACGCGAGGCGTTATTGTTTAATACCTGTCTTGGATGGCACCATTATTTTATTTTGTACGTATAGCTATTTGGCTGTTCTACAAAACGTAGCAAAGAAAGATTAAAAATCATGTGAAGGTTTTCAATTATTTCAATTGATATTTTGTGGACGTTCTTACTCTTGTTCACGGCCTCGAATTCGAACTCACATGCCAAGGCGTAACAGTTTGTGCCATTCTTGGTTTTATATCGTTTTATGACCCTGAAAGACTTTACAGCAAATTACCAATAGATTCGGCGCTATATGGTTGCTTTGCTACAGGTCTACTTATCACTGACCTTTTAAACTGTGCTTTGAGCAATTGTTCGACTTCGAATTGGTCGCCACAAAATATATCTTGCCTTTTTGCTTTTAGCAGTGTCTCTCTGATGGTCTCCTCGGTGGTTTTCTGATTCTGACTCTTCTTGTTTGATCAAGCTTCATAACGGAACGGCTTATCATGATATGTTTCTACTCGATTCTCTCGATTTTCCTACCGATTTTTTCGAGGAACTGACCTGGTGTTTGGAGGCAGAGAATATTGTATTTATCAATCATTGTTTTATTGGCACCAGTCAAGTCGTTTTATTCAGGAGGATACAAGTCAATAGAAATACGCTCCAGAGGCCCGTTTTACTACTTTCTTATGAAACAATTAATCGTAAGTCAAAATCATAAACCGTAACTGGCGTTTTCATTCATAAACAGATTCTGCATTGCAAATCTCATTGGGGTTGTCTTAAGAAGACGATTCCAATAAGATGATGCATGGCGTAATTTCAAAATCAAGTTACTAAGATAAAAGCAACTTTAATTGTCTACTTACCCTAAAAAATGATCGCAAGATGTTTAGTAAAAAAAACAACAGTTGTTTTATTCGGCTTTTGAGAAAGTCGCATTTTGAGAAGTTGTTAGTTGAGGGTCGTTGCACTTTCCTTTCTATATTTAAACATGGTTTACTTTTTACCAAAGGATAATAGATTGAAACTTCCGTAAGCTTTTATTAAAAAAAACTTCTTTGCCTTTAACTAAAAAACGATTTTATGCTAGGGGTGCAACACTTTTTTGATAATATATATTATATGTATGCTTATATAAATTTTATCGGGCTCCAGGCCTAGCGCAGTAAAAGCGGGTCTGAATATCATGTAAAAGGTCCCGTGCTCTATTTCAAATGGCGTCACTCTTCCTTTTCCTACTATTTTGGAGGCTAGGAAACGATAATCTGGTAGTACTGATGTGAGAAATACGAGATATTTATTGTTTCGTACTCCGGCCGCCGTGATACAACTGAAAGATTGTGGGTAGCTGCATCCATTAAACATTTTCACGATTTTATTATTATAGGTACGTACGTGGTGTGCTGAAGTATTTCATCCCTGGATAACTCTGTAGTTTGCTTGTATCAGCATACTTCCTGTCAGACAGCATGCAGAGATCGTCAGCAAAATGGAAAAATATAGCTTGACAGCCTTGCTCTATTGCACAGGAATACAGACATTCGAACCTTCTACTAGTTGTGAAATTCTTACTGTTCTCAAACGGAGCGTAGTTGTTCAAAGTTGTAAAGGATATTCCATAAAAGTTGGTATGAAAACAAGTAATGATGCATATAACATGATCAAGTACCAAAAAAATGACAGAACGTTTCACGCGAGACAGAAAACTTAATTGTAGCATTTTTTATCTGCATAAAACAAGAGTGTTTTTTTTTTACCAAATAACAATAAATAAATAAGTCACGTTAGTTTTAAATCCCATACATGAAAGTTCAACGTTTTTTGCTCGTAGTAACAAGATCACAATGTAACGGAATTCATATCCATTGGAGAAGCCATTGACTAAATAACAACTTTAAGAGTACGTCTGTGAACGTAGTAAAAAGAAGACACTACAACATTGGTTAAATGCAGTATAAAACTAAAAGTGGATGCGCGCATTTTAGTCGAGCAGTTATGAAATTATACTCAAAAGGTAATTTTTCACTAAAGTAACTTCAAAGAATCAGATTAACTTGAAAAGAGTTATCAGTTAATAATCAACACTTTTATTTCTACTGTCGGAAAATGCATTTCTTTATCAAAATGAAATCTGAAAAGAGAACGTTTTGGAGATAATAGTTTTGCCCACGCCTGTATTCAAACCAAATTAATTCAACCTGGTTCATTAACAGGGTTTTTAAAAATTTGAAATTCCTGTTAATCAACCAGGTGTAATTATTGATATATAGGAGCACATTTGATATTTAAATATGGTATTAAAAGAATATACAATAAAGCATATTACATAGTCAAACGTACTAATTGAGGAATAGGCGTAACTAGGATTTAAACTTATCCGAACTCAGAAAGCGACCACCAAAGAATATTTAAGATAAAGGCGATATGCAGACTGTGACAACAGAAAAGTGCCCCCTCCCCCATCTGCTCCCCATTTTTAATGATTTGAGCATTGATGGATAATCAAAACATCGCAACTACAGCTAAATCTAGCTAGATTTGGCTGTAGTTACGATGTTTTGATCATTCACCAGCAATGTTTTTCGAAAGAGACTTTATTTTTTATAACACGCTTGCGTAATGTGCGAAATGGTTATTAGTTGAAATCACGTATCTAAAAGCTATTAGCAGTATATATTTCATCACCTCTCTGACATTCTGTGTTGCTTCCTAGTGTTACTACCCGCACTTCCCCCTCAATTTGTACCAATCTAATCCAAAATTCGTCTATTTGTGTGTTTAGTAGACTGTCAGGCTGTTTAAATTTTAGAGTAGTCCCTTCGGTATGTTCTAATTAGAAGTCAATAAACCGTGGCCATACGTGTATTTTTTGAGCTTCGAAATGACTCCACCGGGCCTATGGACGTATGGAAAGCCTTATAGACGCGTTAGAATTATAAAATATGCTAAAAGGTCTTCAACTGTAAGCAGATATCTTCTTTTTAAACGCTTTATTTGTTCATTTTTTGCGGAATGGAGAGAGTTTCTGATAGGTGACACTCAGAGAATGGAAAAAGTCGCCTAAACGTTGAATCTGTTGCGGTTACTCATCAACATCAGTGACAAACAGTGCTTAACCATTCATTATACACCGTTTTAATCATTTAGGATCATTTTGGAATGAAAATAGTTTTTTTTTTGTTTGAATGGGTTTTTACACTGCTTTAAACAATTTCTCAGTTGTATCGCGGCGGCACGATCACCAAACAATTGATTCCTGGTATTTCTTTCACCTGTACTACCATTCCACCCTTTCCTAGCCTGCGACTGCTATCTCACATAGGTTTACGATTATCTACCCATTGGTGAGAGACAAACCTTGGAAAGGATATTTGACGCCACCGTGGATCGAACCGACGACTTCCTGATTGGAAGTCTTATGCCTAATCAACTGCGCTATGGTTGCGGCTAGTTTGAAAATAGTACTTATCCAATGTATAAAGCGATATAGAAATTGTGTTGATTTTCGAGTTGAGTATTTTGAAAGCTTTCAACTGAATTTGTCAATACCGTAGCGCCATATTGACGTGGTTACTGTGCGCCGGAACCAAGCGACTACATATTCTGGCTCCGGGGCATGGTCGGCAGATGGCTTTATCTAGACACTCGCAAAAGGTAGAGAGTTGGAAACGAACATTTCAAGATACTCGTGAAAACTCTATAGACTACAGAAAGTATCGTCGATTCGGATGATATATGAGAAATTTGGAAGCAATTTTGTGTTTTCTTGCTCTGAAAGTAATTTTTCAAGTGTTAATGTTGTTTAGTTTTTTATTAATGTGCGGAATCGTTAAAAAACTTTTTTTGATAACTATGCAAATGTTGGATAATGTGCTTTTAACTCAGGCAATGAAAATGAATTTACTACCTTAAAAGAGATACAACTTAATATTTAATGCAAATATCTCTGGGGCTGGTTCGGCCCTTTGAGGCGGGGCAGGTTCGGCCCGAAAACAAGCGTAACCAGGGACAAGTTCGGGTAGGGCCGAACTTGCCCCGAATTTGCCATTTTTTGTGCAGTGTATTGTATCTCGATATTTCTTTATATTTTTTATCTGAAATAAAACTATTTGTATATTCGAGTGTATATTCTATCAACAGGAGTTCGAAAAAAATGAAAAAAAATAATACATTACTGCCCTCGACTACGACAAACTACATGTAGGTTAGAACGGATCCTTTATCTTTTTTTAATGAAACATGCGCATATGTTTTGATATTATTTGCGTACAGATTTCGCAGAACGAACTCCTTAAGACAGTTATGTATCTTAAAGGTTTGTTAACTCAAAGGATATAGAGGATAATCGTTTGTTTCAGTGTAAGATCGATTTATATTTCATTGAGTGAACAACAAAAGCTATATTTTCACGAGTGGCAGAGCCACGAGTGAAAATATAGCTTTTGTTGTTCGCGAAATGAAATATTTTCTTTAATGTAAAAATGAGACAAAATGTGAAATTTCTAGGACAATTTTTCATAAAGCGCGTCATTTTGCACGTGATTGCTATGCAACGTTCATTGTGACGTCACTTATTTCGCCCCGCATAGATGACGTCAGATAGGATGAAATGCACAAAAGCAGAGTATAAGTTTTTGATAATTTCACTGCTTTTGCGGTGAGTTTATCAAGTAATAACCTACCGTTATTTCTCGATAAACCACCGAAAAGCATTAAAGAAATCCACGTTCTTCATTGTTTGAAAAGATATCACGAGGAAAATATATTAAAAAGTGTGCACTAAGGTGTGGTTGGGTGTTCGATGCTGATTAGGCTAAAGATATTGTTGATGCGAATGAATAAATAATGTAAAATAACAGTGAAAGGATTTATAAAAGAAATTATTATAGCTAGGATACTAATAAATGAATACAATTTGGGAAAAAAGATCAATCAAAAGACGGAATCTCAATCGATTTTACAGTGATTTTAAGTATATTCCTTATTCGTCTGAAAACCTGGACATTTAGAATATACATAATAAAGAACTCGGAGAAATAACAGATTATGTGTATAAGTCATTTGTTTCATAGGCATAATAAGACTAAGGGGCCAAGTGCAGACTACTAGGTAATTTCGGACTTGAGTTGGTGGGGTGCAGGACAACGAAACTTGTAGGGTCTGCCCGTTGGTCCCCGCCTAACTTTGCTGAACTAAGTCAAGACCATAATAATGTTACATATTTTTATTCTACTCATTTACACATAATGCTTAAGTTTGGCATTATGGTGGGCGCGAACCTACGATAAATTTCACAAATAAAAGCCAATAAAATCAATAAATGGTTTACCATTATATATACATTTTGTGCTCAGATAGATCGAAACAAATAGCTAAGATGGAGCTGAAGCAAAAAATGCCCAGATGGGGCCGAACAAATAATTCTCAGATGGAGCGGAACGAATAATGCACAGTGGAGCGGAACGAATAATGCTCAGATAGAACCAAACAAATAATGATCAGATTGAGCAGAATAAATAACGCTCAGATGGAGCGGAACAAATAATGCTCAGGTGGAGCGGAGCTAAATTAAGCTCAAATAGAGCGACGATCAACTTCGACTCAATTGGAGCCCAAAGAATTATACTCCTAAGCACTGTTATCATTAATTCTAAGACTCGTATGGCACCGACAAATCGTCGTAGGGCGCCGAATTGAACACACACAAAAATACTGGCCCCGAAAAACGTGGTGACCCCTAACGTGGTTGAATATATACATGAGATATATAAAAATGATAGATTATTTCAGAGAATTTTGGCTGCTGGTTGGCCTGTTCATGAGGAATGTTGCCGGTTACCGGCCCCGAACGGCTTGGTGACCCTTCCGACATTTGAGTATATACACGAATTTACGAGAAGAATGAAGAATTGCAATATTTTCACAGTGATTGTCTACTTGGATAGCCTCTTAGACAGGCTTAATGAAACACTTTTGATACATCAAGATCGAAATTGAAAACACTTCATTAACTAGCACTGAATGTGAATTGTTCATTGATCGTTTCCATCACTTGGCTGTAGGTTCACACCGGTCTTCTATGAATGGATCGCGAAGAGGTGGCCTTTTCTACAGGTTTTCTCTGATCCCTCATAGTTCTGAAAAGAGATGAAAAGAGCAAAGCAACACATACCACACAAAAAGGGGCAAATAGGGAGGGGAAAGGGAGGGTTCTTTAAAAACTTATTATTAGCTGAAATGTGGTAACAAAAACATTTACCTTTGTTCTATAGCAAAAATGGAGGTGAGTGACGTCACACTTAGACTTGGAGTTTTACTAAACGATCTTATAGACTGGAAGATGCTATGGAAACAACGAGGACTATTAACTAGTAATAGTCCCTATTGTTTCATAGGCATAATAAGACTAAGGGGCCAAGTGCAGACTACTAGGTAATTTCGGACTTGAGTTGGTGGGGTGCAGGACAACGAAACTTGTAGGGTCTGCCCTTGGTCCCCGCCTAACTTTGCTGAACTAAGTCAAGACCATAATGATGTTACATATTTTTATTCTACTCATTTACACATAATGCTTAAGTTTGGCATAATGGTGGGCGTGAACCTACGATGAATTTCACAAATAAAAGCCAATAAAATCAATAAATGTTTTACCATTATATATACATTTGTGCTCAGTTAGATCGAAACAAATAGCTAAGATGGAGCTGAAGCAAAAAATGCCCAGATGGGGCCGAACAAATAATTCTCAGATGGAGCGGAACGAATAATGCACAGTGGAGCGGAACGAATAATGCTCAGATAGAACCAAACAAATAATGATCAGATTGAGCAGAATAAATAACGCTCAGATGGAGCGGAACAAATAATGCTCAGGTGGAGCGGAGCTAAATTAAGCTCAAATAGAGCGACGATCAACTTCGACTCAATTGGAGCCCAAAGAATTAAACTCCTAAGCACTGTTATCATTTATTCTAAGACTCGTATGGCACCGACAAATCGTCGTAGGGCGCCGAATTGAACACACACAAAAATACTGGCCCCGAAAAACGTGGTGACCCCTAACGTGGTTGAATATATACATGAGATATATAAAAATGATAGATTATTTCAGAGAATTTTGGCTGCTGGTTGGCCACATGAAAGGAAACCAATGGCCTCCATGGGGACAGGGGTTTCGTTTCACCGCCAAAATAGAATTTTGCGCCAGCAAGCCAAAATCTGGTTCACGCCTACACTAAATTATCCATAATATAAGGGCCTGGTTGCCTGTAAAAAAATGACTTAGGCTAAATTGACAATTGGCAAGTGGCCTTGGACACTGTCCTTGTCATATGTATGTAGATTGAAAGACACTAGTCTGAGGTGCTTACTATAAAAGCTGCGCTTAAGCTCTGGTAACCTTATTGCAATTGTGTGAATCTGCTTTCTGGCAGATTTGAGACCCTTGCTAATTAGCACATAAGTTTCAATATGGGATTAAGGCAATTTAAAAAATTCGTCAGTGATCGGTAGGAATTATTTGCAATGGGACAATGACCTCTTAGGTAGCAAATTGTGTATTACGATTTGAAAGCCCATGTGATAATATTGTCACTTTCAACACCGTTTGGCTTTGTTTAGTTTTATTCGATTGAAGCACTGTGCTATGAAAATGCATAAATGGATCAATCAGAGCAAGACGAAAAACACGCTAAATAAAATTTAAGAGACGCCATAGTAAATGATTTCCGAAAAAAATTAAGTGAAAGTGTTTACATTGTGATGACTGCTGCTTTTAAGCCAATGCAAACGGTGTTCATTTCGTCATGTGATTAAATATCTTAAGATCCTTATTAAGCCGCTTAACAATGTCGCTCTATAAAACACCATCCCAGAAAGCTAATTAGAATCCTGAGAAACTTGCTCCAACGAAGGCACCAAAATTAACATGCACCCATACATATATATCTTCATATATGGATACATGCTTTATGTTCTATCTTGAAACGAAGCCAAACTTAATCATTGACTAGCCATCTTGGTCTTTCATAGTGGTATCCTTACAATGAACAAATTAATGTTCACTCCATGCCATTGAACACTACGTGAAATTGGTTCTACATAAATAATAGGAATGTAAATATTTGTATATATGATAAAATAATGCACTGAAGTTAGAGGAGGAGAAATGTAAAAATCCCTTTAGCATTCAATATATATATAATTTTTTTGTTTGTGTTTTTATTATTTCTTTTTTTTTTTTTTTTTTTAGAAATTTGTAATACTTTTTTCTATAAATCCAGATGAAAAAACTGAACGTTTCTATTTTGTGACTTACTGGTGCCCGCTATATTTCAAGTGCACCATTACCTCAAACTTTATTACCAAGGATGTGGTCGCGAAAACTCATTCCATTTCAAGAAGATTATTTTCCTCTAGTAATTTTGACTTTACGTAAATTGTAAAAGTGTTTTCTGTAGAAATGTGCAAGATAAAATTCAAGGTCCGTGTCATTATTTCTTTTTAAGGACAAGACAGCTCCAAATAAAGGCAAATAAACATGTGATTAGAACTTGTCAATTAGCAACAGCCAATTCTAGGCCGTCATCTATTTCTAATGTTCTTAATAGGCAGATGTTAATTAACGTTTTACTTAATATGGTTGAGTAAATCTCTGTGATTCAAGATTAGTAAGCATTGTTTTTGATAATTGTAAGTGATGTTTTGTCAGTCTGAGATGACAATAGATTTTTGATTACGCCTTTTTGTACCAGTTCGACATAGGACATCGAATTGGATAAGGGTGCATACTATCAGTGGATTAGAAGGTAGCTATAGCATCTTGCACGCCATTTCCAGTTACTGATCCTTTGAGGTTTTCAATTCATTGTGGTTTTGAGCCCATGAATTGTTTGGCCCGACTCTTGGGAATTAGTGTTTGGGAAGAAATTGGTGAGTTGATTGGGACTGCAATGGAGACATAAATCATTTTTTTGTAAGAACAGGCAAGATTTTAGCAAAAGCCATAGAATTAATCATAGCATTTTCTTTCTGTCCTTTCTGGCTGGAAGGAGGAGGCACCCATACATAAAAGCCACAACATTTGATCTATCTCCCTGGAGGACCTGCTAGGTGTATTGCTCTACCTCAGAGCTCAGATTTCAGCTCACATACTCGCATATAGATTGTGCCAACTACAAATTGCAAATTGTGCCAACTACAAATTGGAAATCCGCAGTAAAGATAATAGTTTATACTGTAGCAAAGTTTTTCGTGACTAAATCTTGCATTTTTTAATTCTTAGACACCTGCATAAATGCACAGGAATTCTTTTGTAGCTTCTCTTTTTGTGTACATGTTTTGAGTGATTGACAAGGGCTTGTCAGCCTTTAAGAAAACATGGTTATGGAGAAAAAGGATCATTTTTTGACAGGCTTATTTAACAAAGAAAATTATTCATTATCTAGAAATTCGGAATATAGCTTAGAATAACTGCAAATTTGTTCGAACAAGACTAGGGAAAGCTCCTGTCAAAAGCCTAACTGTACCAGTTACAAGACAAGCATGAAAATAGGATACATAATTGCTATTTAGCTAGACACCAAAATTTCGATTTAACTGGAGGGAAGAATATTACTGTAAACGGGGTAATTTTGGCGGTGGTTTTATTTTGGCTATATTGGCGGTCGAGCTAAGATGCGCTAAAATTAATCCACCGCCAACATTTGCCATTGTGAAATGAAAAATTCCTTTACTGTAAGGAAAATGTTATCTTTCGCGATGCATTTTTAGGTTATATTGATTAACTTTATTTCAAAGATATTCAGATCATTCTTATTCGAATTGGAATAAGAAAATCGGCTGACAACGTTCGTAAATGTCTTAATAAAGTAATTCCAAAATTGCAGATTAGAGTTGGTTAAAGTATTGTAACGAAAATCAAGGGGAAAATGTGTGAAAAACTGGTACACGAATTATTACTCTTACGAGAGGTGTGAAAACAAACTATTGTTTAGTTTGTAAAAAAAATGACACTACTCTCGACAATTGGCTTTCTTATACTTCAGGGTTTAAAACGACGAGAAATGAAAAATAGATAAGACGTTATATTTTGGCGGTGCATGTAAGATGCGCCAAAATTAATCACCGCCAATAAATCGAAATTGAAAAACCGCCAAATGTGGACACCGCCAATATAAAGCCGTTTACAGTACTTTGGGTAAAAAGGCTCAAGAGTTTGCCAGCATAAATACTTTTTTTTTATATATATATAAATATATATATATGTATTTAGTTTCATTTTAATAACAATAATACTATTATTATTATTTATTTTATTTTTTTTTTTTTAAATATATTTTATATATTTTATTTTTATTATTATTTATGTTTTTTTTAATGTACTGCCAAAAAATACACTAGTTTACTTACTGTTTATTTGATATATTTCTATAATTATTTATTTTATCTATTTTTTATAGAATTTAAGTTGATGTTAACAGTTATAAAGCTGAAGCAAATAGCGCCCAGATGGGGCTGAACAAATAATGTTCAGATGGAGCAGAATGATTAATGCTCAGATGGAGCGGAACGAATAATGCTCAGATAGAAACAAATAAATAATGCTCAGATGGAAAAGAATAAATAACACTCAGATGGAGCAGAACAATAGCCTAACACAATGATTTCAAACAAATAGATGTTTTATGTTTGTTAAAATTGAAATGTCAATGGAACATAAGCCATGTCAAACAAAGATTCTCAAATCTTGTAAAATACAAAGTATAAGAATATCTCTTTAATTCTTTTAATATTGGATGTAAACTTTGAGTAAGTCTGCCATTTTGGAGATATTTGAGACCTGAACCTCAACCGAACCTGGATAACATAGGTTCTCGAGCATGAAACAAGGAGGCGTTTGGCTACTGGTCTAATGATTTATTTGAGTTGAACTTGAATTTGGTCAGGATGTGCAATCAAGTTAATGTTTACCAAAATAAGAAAGACATTGGCCATTCGTTTCTTGAGGTGATCTTTTTGTGTAGTTAGTGCACAACATTATCTTCCAAGTCGAACCCTAAAGGGTTCTTCCCTTTATCTGTTTATCATCCTTTTTGTCGGATGGTAAAAGTGAAGTGAGATCCATATGGGGCCCTGGATGTATTTTGACCTGTGTTGCTTTACTTATGTACTCCGGAGGGCACAATGGATTCTTTGAATTTGGGATAAATCATGTATTTTGACCTTGATGCACCCAGGGATAATTCCAGCTAAGAATATCATGGGGAAAAAACAAAAATATATATCTCTTTTAGCCAACCATAATGAGACATTCAGGGATTTGTGGCAAGAAATTCCAGTTACCTTTTAAATGAATTACAAATTCCCTTATTTTGTATTTATTTACTTATTTATTTTTTTTTTCTATTTATCCCTCATCATCTTGCCCCAAATTGATCCCTGAGCAACATACACATCACCTAATGCACTTGAGGATGGTATTTGGATCTGCCACTTTCCTTGTTATAGTCCAAATAATCTGCTCTGCCAGGTATAATATACAAACTAGATCATCTTGTGCCTCATTTGCTAGATTAGACTTGTCGCTTGTGAATTGGTACGGTGCTGGTACTCAGCATGGATATGGGGCACAGCATTCTTTTCACAGTCTCTTTTGGAATTCTTGTGCTCTCAGGTTCCAGTGGACATGGTGGATAATGAAAAGAAATTAAAGGAGATTCCCATAAACAAGTATTCTTAAAATAAGATGAAAAACAACAAAGCCAAATGCAAAATAGAATTCATTGAACTGGGGTTATAGGTTGCAAAAATGTTCTGTAATAAGTACAAGAGAAGAAATGCTTTATGCAGCCTGTCAAGATATGGATTCACGGTTTCCAAAAAGTAAACTAAATACGAAGAATGAGATGGGATTTACGTAGTTTATACAAAAGATAAGCATCAATTTTGCGGGGTGCTGTACAGTACAGTAGACGTAGCGAGACGCATTGCCTCAGCAATATCTGCCTATTTGTCATTGAATGCGAGGCCATCCGAGGTAATCGTTACGGTAAATCTTCGAAACGAAAATCTATTTAACTGTGTGGAACAATATTTAACTAGAAAACTTCTTTAAAAACTTATTATTAGCTGAAATGTGGTAACAAAAACATTTACCTTTGTTCTATAGCAAAAATGGAGGTGAGTGACGTCACACTTAGACTTGGAGTTTTACTAAACGATCTTATAGACTGGAAGGTGCCATGGAAACAACGAGGACTATTAACTAGTAATAGTCCCTATTATCTAAGGTTCCGTAGACCAGAAATTTCATTGGTAATGGAAAAATCTAGTCTCGTCATATGAGGCCGAACTTGCCCCTGTGGATGGCCGGACTTGCCCCTTGCCGGGGCTAGTCCGGCCATTTCGACCTGACATCTTTGACTAATCAATACAGGCAATAGGAAAGCGATATGAGGCGTTGTTTACCGTGATTATAAGAGCTATACTTTGCTTTACTTAAAAGTTTGAATTTCGGTTAAATATCTTAAGTACTTTTTCTGGAAAGCAAAATTAAGTAAAAAGTGGCCGGACTAACCCCGGTCTCCCCTAATGCAATAACAGTGTATTTTTCTTTTCAAAATCTGTATAATCAAATTTTCTTTAATATACGTCTACGTATTTCTTATGCGCCTTTGTAAAACACAAAAAATGTCCGCAGGGCTTGAGCTAGCTTTAAAAATTAAGGTGTCATTGACCCCTTGACCATAAAATTCTAGGGGTCAAAACTGACTTTGAAGGGGCTCAAAAAATGCAAAACATGAATACTTTTCAGTTTTTAAAGTAATCTATATAACTGAAACAACATAAACAATACATTGTAGACACACTTTATTGTTTGTATGGATCTTTTGTAATGGTATGAAGAAACAATTGATCCGTTTAATCTTTTATATTGCTTAGGTTGCACCACTGGAAATTCAGTGGGTCAAAATGACCCCTATAAGAAATTTTTGAGGGTCAAAATGGGATTTTGGGAGTCAAAACCATGGTTTTAGGGTCAAACACGAGCCCTGGTCCGGTTTTTGAATTATAACGATGTCTCCCAAAAGACAGATGTCTCCCCAAAGCTTTCGAATATCAAGCCGGGTGGGGCATCATGTCAAAGGGTGAATTTTATCTAGTTGCCACGTTTTAAGAGGTTAGCTATTTTCTGATGCGGTTTTAAGTTGGCATTGAGTTTAAGTAATAGTAATAGTTTATTTCTGACAATTTAGCGATATAACCTTTAATATGCGTAGCGTAAGCGGAGCGCAAGGTTATACGCGTTAACTTGTTTATAAAATTGAGTGGCAGATTTAATATCTAACGTTGTATTAAATATTTCATCATTTTATGTTATTCCTAAATCAAATATAAGAAGCGTTCTACTTCAACATTTATTTTTCCCATTTACCGCTATGAACATTCTTGAATCCTAAAGTCTCTATAAATTATAAATTAATTAAATCTTTTCCGTATACGAATTATTCATATTTGATCACGGATGCTGATGCCAAAACATAGTAATTCCAATTCATATTAAGTGTATTAGATGTGGCTACGGTGCTTTGGTAGCTTATCACTTTAAAATTTAGTACCATTTAGTGATGATAATTTTTTCTTAAGTAATTAACTGAATAACATGTCATCTAACCCTTTGAAATCGCATTGGATAAGAACTCAAAAAGTTTATTTCTATAACGCACTTGCGTTATGTGCGTTATGTGCGTAATGGTTGTTACGCTGGTACCAGCTTACGAAATATGTTTGTCAGTTTGTATATTGTCGTTTCTCGCAAAGGCTGACAACCTACATCATTTAGCATCGATGTTCATTTTGGTCATGATGTCTGACAAAACGAAATAATTGCAATCCAATAAAATAAAGAATTCTGATTGGTTTAAATCGCATCACGTGGGGAAATCCATTGCACTTTATTTCTGTATAAAATGCAATAGGCCTTTCGGAAAACCCCCGAAATTCGATCTGCAAGCCCTGTGTTGTAGGAACTCGAATAAGACTAGTTCCCGATCATCAACGCAACATTGCTATTCAATCTATTATAAATTAATATATTTTCGAAAGAATTTACGATTTCAAGCATGTAGTTCTGATACTGAGCCGACCTAAACTTAGAAAAAAGCGAGTCGACGAAGACCTTCAAGCAACCCTCTCGACTAAGACCGACCACGCCGTTTTCGTTTTAAAATACATACTAACTTGGCAGAAAAAAGCTTTTTTGTCAAAATACCTCTGTGAATTTAAATGTCTTTTATTTGTGTATCATTTGTTTTACTTTATGACATTTCACTTCGATAGCGAGATAAACAATACACGATCTAAAAATAGATTGTCTAATTTATACGCGCAGAAAGTAGACTTGAAGCTTAAATGTTTGGCTGAGTATTTTTATAGTTTCTTCGATCTAGATGATTGCAATTATAATGGACGAGTGTCTTTTGCACTGCGTTTATTGGGGTATAAAGTGCAATTGCCTTAGCACATGGCTTAATCATAACGCCCTACGGGCGTTATTTGTCATGTGCTAAGGCAATTGCACTTTAAACCTCAATAAAAGCAGTGAAAAAGACACTCATCCCTATTATAATACATCGAACGTCGTAAAATAGGCCATCATAACACTTCTTTCATCTGGTACCAGTGAATATTTTAGCCATATACGTGTGTGTAAAAGCCCAGTAATCGTAGGGGATCTAAACACTTCTATACGAGTCTTTACAAAGGTTGATTGATTAAATGGAGTTAAACGCCGCTTTCAACATATTTTCAATTAAATCACGGCGGCTCGAGCACCTATCAATGGATTCCTGGTATTTCTCTCACCAGTTCAACCATCACTTTATTTCCTAGCCCCAAGCTACTATCTCACATAGGTCTACGATTATCAACATATTGGTAAGAGACATGTAGTCGGAAAGAATGGGTGCCGCCGTCGAACAAAGGCCATTCCAACCATTGCAATTCCGATCTTGCTGTTGGTACAATGTACTATCGTTTCGAAAACTGTGTCGAGGTAATTAAAGTCTCTATGTACTTGACAAGATCTGGTAGGAGTTTGGACCCTGATGAAAACAACAGTCATCCGATCCTTTTTCGTGCTATCATCGAGTAAAAAGGGAACTAAAAAAAAAGATTGCTAATAACGAAATAAACGATACTTGTAACCTCCCTTCAAAAAATACAATTTCTACATAGATATCTTTATCTTCACTAACCAATCACACTTATTAATCATCCCACCTACAGTTAACAACATCATGAAATTTACACGGTGAATGATATTTGAAATATTTCGGAAGGAAATTAAATGAGTGCGATAAGTAAGTTTTGAATGAAATTAAATAGAGGAAAATCGTTTGTTTCAGTGTAAGATCGA
Source organism: Fragum whitleyi (assembly GCA_948146395.1). Taxonomy (NCBI): domain Eukaryota; kingdom Metazoa; phylum Mollusca; class Bivalvia; order Cardiida; family Cardiidae; genus Fragum; species Fragum whitleyi. The sequence continues at coordinate 10,094,161 of OX411558.1, forward strand.
TTTATATTTCATTGAGTGAACTACATAAGCTATATTTTCACGAGGGTGAAAATGTAGCTTTTGTTGTTCACGAAATGAAATATTAATCAATCTTACACGAAAAACAAACAATTATTCTATTTCTTTAATGCAAAAAAGAGACAAAAAGTGACATTTCTAGGACATATTTTCGTAAAGCGCGTCATTTTGCGCGTGATTGCTATGCAACGTTCATTGTGACGTCACTTATTTCGCCCCGCATAGATGACGTCAGATGGGATGAAATGCACTAAAGCAGGGTATAAGTTTTTGATAATTTCGCTGCGTTTGCGGTGAGATTATTAAGTGATAATCTATCGTTATTTCTCGATAAACCACCGAAAAGCATAAAAGAAATGGATCTAATCTAATGTCACTAATTTTGTTCAGGATACCTCCCCCCCCCCCCGATATTTATTACATCCCATTAAAATATGCATACGTACAGGTTCTATGAAGAGCTTCCTATTTTTTCAAGAAGCAATCAGTTATGGCAGGGAAATCTTGCCTTTTTTCTAGATATTTCTATTTTGAATCTATTTCTTGATCGCATCATTTTTGTGAGTTCTGAGCGTTTTTAAACGGTTTTACTGAGTGTTCGGAATGAATGGAACGCTTCGTGAGCGATTTTGAATGATTTTGATCAGAATGATTCTCAATTTCACGATGTTATTTACTGCATCCTTCCCGAAATTTTTCCCAAACAAATGGGTAGATAGTCACAAACCTATGTGGGATAGCAGCACGAGGGGAGGAAATAATGTAATTGTAGTACTGATGCAAGAAATTCGTGTACCAGAAATCAATTATTAAATGCTCCAGCCACAATGGTTTGTCTGAAGTATTCTTTATATATGGCTTATTCACGGTTTTGAGGGCGTTAACATTTGCAGAGACTCGAATAATTGTTTAACGCATTTTGAGGGTCTCTGTCAATGTTAACGCCTGAAAAGAACGTTTGTTGACGCTATTATTGCATAAAAAGAAAGACTATAGTATTTACTCAAACAGAAATTAAAACGAAAAATAAAAAGAATCACTGAAAAGCTTAAAAACCAGCCCCCAAACCGATAATGTGTTTAAATTTGCTTTATGCACTGCACCGTCACTTTTGTTTAAACCAACATTGTTCGGTAAAGTAATGGCGTCATGAAAATTAACGCGGGAATAGGATCGACGTTTTTATTTATGCTCTTTATAATTGTTTAACAAAGACACTGAAACAGTGTATAGGCCCAGACCGAGGATATTTAGGTAAAAGATCTGGGCGTTAACGGCGCTTGAATTTACTTGTTAATCCACGTTTCTCTCTGATAACGCCCTGGTTTTGTCCGCTAACGTATGCCTATAATGCCCCCAGAACGAACATTTTATGCAATAATGTGGCGTATAACTCTCAATCAAACAATGACACAGATAACAGACCTATTTGGGATAGCCGCTGTTGACTAGTACAGGATGAAATAGTGTAGTTCTGGTGCGAGAAATCCTGGGATAAATTGCTAGGCGTTTCAGTTGCCGCAATATTAATGGAAACTTGTTAAAAGCGGTATTAAACCTCATTCGAGTGAACAAACAAACTCTTACATGGACCACCATAACGATATTAAGAAATGGATATTGTCTGATTTATTTTACAGAGATTTTTCATCGGGCGGGGACTTTGTCAGGTTAATTTGAACTACTGTCTGATGTGACCTGGCAAAAAAAATGCAAACTGTTTCCAAATTATACCCGGCTCTCATTTGCATCTGCCTGCAAAGCGGGGTATAATCGCAAACCGTTTCCACCCTTAAGTCATCGTGAACGCATGCAGTGTTTGTCTCCCCGTAAAAGTGCCATTTAGACTAGTGATCCAATCTCAAATTTCGAGACCAGGGAGGCCCGATTTGTAATGGATGCAGACAATGATATTTTGCTTGCCCAATATCTGAGGAACATTGCTAGACTTGTCTGCAGATTCGCAATCACTTTTGTAGGTCAGTACAGAGGTCAAAGGTCATGGAGTGCAAAACAGTACAAACTCGTATTAATGGACACATTTTTTATGATATGATCAAAAGAAGTCCTAGTTTTTAGTATTATAAAACTGTACATATGCAAATAATATTCACACGGTTATATTCTTGCAAAATAGCAGCAAATTAGTCAAAAATAAAGGATCAAAGTACTAAAAGTACTTCAGTTGTAAACGGAGAATGTTTGGATAAAAGCAACATAATATAACTTTAGCATACGGATGAATTCATGTGCTACATTTTACATAGTTATATTCAACACTCAAATATAAATGTTTATATGGCTGTCCCCTTGGTCTATTGCTCGAACATAACCTTGAACTCTAGGCAGTTGAAGAACAAAATCAACATTTTTGCTAGGAGTCAAGCAATGAGAAAAAAACAATGTTGGCATAATTCAATATAAAAAGATGTTTTATTCATAGCATAGATATGAGCATCATTTGCTGATGGCTTCTATGCAACACAGGACAACATAGTAGAATGAGTGGTCGACTTTGTTTAAAGGTTCTGAAACTTGAGAACTATTGAATTAACAGGTTTTCAAGTTGGATCGGTGCACATTTATGCGCTTGTTGGTATGTTGCTAGGTTTCACGAATGTTTGTGGAAAATCGTACATGTGATGAGGTAAACAACATTTGAAGTTTTGCAATTGTGTGAACCTCTAATTGTAGTTACATTGCCAAGATGAGATTTCAAAGTCTGCATGCCTTCCAGGAAAATGCTCGTTTGACACCTTAGTGTTTTACTTGTTCCAGAATTTCTGAGATAGTCATTGGTTGCAGCAGTACTTAATTTCGCTCTAACAAGAATGTCTCGAAGTGACTTGGGTATTCAGTATGCTAGAACTTGTTCCCCAGGGAATATTTTTCTGAGTTGACTGGATGACTTAAGTTTGGACCAGTGTTTGTCTATTATTCAGTGATAACTCTTTGAAGCGTTGTCCAAAGGCGCACTGTTGTATACAGATTCCGAAGATTCAGACTGTAAGGGATTTTCCTTAAACAACGGTTCTACGAAATTCAACACTAATTCTAAATCAAATTAATCAAACCATTAAGGATAAAATACATTGTAACATTTGAAACCTTTTAAAGCTCTGTTTAAATTTTACTCCATGAACCATTGAGGAAACCTGTGAGCAGGCTTAGAAACAAGAGCTGTCGGAGTACAGCGAAGCTAGACTATTCCTAATGCTGGATAGTAACAGCAAATCAATACCGACATTTGAATTTCAATTAAATGAAAGTCAAGAGTCAAGAATCTTTGTCCAGAGGCTGATATTATAGTCACAGAAGCATGTACAAAGTTTCAAAGCAAAAGCTGTAGTAGGAACAGAGTTACAACTAATATAAAACAGTTGCGCATAAAAACATAACCAAGATTTTTAAGTCTGAAAAGGCTTAAAATCCCACTAAATTAAATATCAGAGTACTAAAAATTTGTCTAGAGGCTGATATTATGGTCACAGAAGCATTTGTAAAGTTTCCAAACAAAAGCTTTAGTAGAAACAGAATATTACAGATGTATGTCAGTTACACGTAAAAACTTAACCAAGATTTCTAAGTATGAAAGGGTTAAAAGTCCATTAAATTCAATACCAGAGATTTGAATGTTTGTACAGGGGCCGTTATTATGATCACAGAAGCATGTTCAAAGTTTCAAAGCAATAGATTTACTAGAATAAGAGATATAGCTGATGTTAAACGTTTGCATGTAAAAACTTAAACAAGAATTTCTGAGTCTTAAAAAGGTTAAAATTTGATAAAATTCAATAGCAGACTAATGAATCTTTGTCCAGAGGCTGATATTATGGTCGCATGTTTAAAGTTTCCAAGCAAACGCCTTCGTAGAAATAGAGCTATAACTAGTTTACAACATTTGCATGTAAAAACTTTTCAAGGAATTTCTAAGTCCGAAAGGGATTCCATTAAAATTCAATATCAGAGTATTGAATCTTTGTCTAGAAGTTAATATCATGGTCACAAAAGCATGCCCAAAGTTTGGAAGCAATAGCTAAGGTAGAAATAGAGATATTACAGATATACAACATTTGTAGGTCAAAACTTAACCAAGAATTTCTAAGTCCGAAAAGGTTTAGAATTCCACTAGATTCAATATCAGAGTAATGAATCTTTGTATAGAGGCTGATATTATGGTTACAGAAGCATTTGAAAAGTTTCCAAGCAATAGCTTTAATAGAAAAAGAAATATTACAGATAAACAACTTTTGCATGTGAAATCTTAACCAAGATTTCTAAGTCCGAAAAGGGTTAAAATTCCACTAAATTCAATATCAGAGTAATGAATCTTTGTCTAGAGGTTGATATTATGGTCATAGAAGCATGTGCAAATATTCAAAGCAAACTATTAGTAGAAACAGAAATTTTAAACACTTGCAAGAAAAATCTTAACCAAAGCATTACGCCGACACTGACGCCGACGCACGGGTGACCGGAATAGCCCCTGTATTCTACGTATAGAAGAGCTAAAAAGGTTTTTTTCCCGAATTTAGCGTAAGTTTTTGTACTAAATTAAAAAAAAACTGCTCGACAATATTCATTTATATTTCACACACTTTTTAGGGCATTAAAATCAAATCTAGTTCGTATAAAAAAGATTGTGTCATTATGCTTACCTAATAGCAATTCCCTTATTTCCGAGGCAACAGTATGGATCCTAAATACTGACATAGGAAATTTGCATTGACAATATCATTTCGTGTTTATTAGCATCAATAACCCGTCGGGCTTATACTTTACGCCGGTTAGACGTTTGCATCTTTGTGCAGCCGCTAAGAAATAATTTTACAGGCCTAAGTAATATATATATAAGCTAGATAAATGCCTTCTCGTACTTTTTTAGAAACATTTCAATTTATTCAATCCAACCATTCAAAAAAAGTTTGTGACTCTTACAGTATTTTTAGTTACGACCAGGCTTGAAGATGTGACGGATAAGAAGGACTAGAATTAAAAAAGAGAAGAATGGGTTCTTTGAAGAAATTTCAGATAATGAGTAAAGTATGGGATTATTTACTTTTATTAGAAAACATAAGTGTATTTAAGATCATTTTTTTGAGAAGCACGTAGCAATGCTTATTCAATTTATAAGAACAGAGGCACTTGGAACTATTTGATCTGGAATTAAACAAGCAGAACAGGGCAATAGGGATGATTTGTCACTGGACGACCAATACATCGGAAATACAGCCTAAACATGGCTTTAGAAACTAGTGTTTGATACCCGAAGGCGATAAAACAAATAATTCATTGAGGTAGGCTTGTAACATTGCAGACATCAGGAAAACAGTAATCATGTGCATTTCACACATTTTCCCCTAGTTGATGAATTCGAAAAGTTTAAATGATGATAATTTAATAAAATAAAATGAATAAATAAATGAAGTTTGCTCTGAATACACTCTTTTGAAGGTGATAAAGTTGAATATAGACCTTTCATTTAGCCTAGCTTACACTTGCCTTATGTAGTCCGTACGGCACCTGTTAACCTTTAACTCTCGGCGTCCTACAGCTTATAATATCGTGAAATTCGCAAAAGGAATGATTTAGAATTGAAATGAATCGGATGAGCGACTTTCGAATGAATTCAATGATTTTTGGTTGCAACTGGTAGATCCTATTTAATCACGTATTGTTACATAAATTCAGATCTGTGTCTTCACATACCAATCAGACTTTTCGAAATTCACGCTGGAGAATGAAAACATTAAATGATTTGAGTGCTTCTAATTTCGAATTGATTACGAGCAATTCAGGAAACTTGTAGATGATTTCGGAGCGTTTTTATTGAGACGGTTTGGAATACCAAGAATGAAGCGCTGACTGAGTGATTTGATTCAGAATGAATGTGAGTTGGGTCTTTTTCACCAGGTCCCTAATAACACTTTGATGTCAATGCGACCATCGCGCGGTTTACGGGAACTGTAAACCTTACGATTATTCTAACATAAGATCTGTAAGGCTAGGCCAAAAGACACAAGTCTCAAATAACCGAAAAACAAGCAAACGACAATAACAACCAAAAATAAAACTAAACAGAGCTTCAACTATACGTGTAAGCATCAAACCTGTTAGACTCTAGATTTACTTACTTTACTTCATTACCAATTAGCATTCACTATTTACTCATTGATTGATAGATTAAAAGTCTTTTTCACAAAGGAATCAACATGTATGCCTTATTTTTGACACCCCTTGTGCTTCAAATTTCTTTACATGCAGTAATGCCATCTTTGTATGGTATACTGGTGTTGAGTGATGTCACGTCCATGGAGAACAATAAAGTACCTTTGGAGAGGGTTTTGATTCAATATTAAAAAATGAAAGATTATAACACGTGACCCTTCATGCGTAAAGGGACCATCAAGGAAGTGTGTAAAGTGTCGATTCTAGTCAGACTGCACGGACTGAGCAGACTAAATAGGGTCGAAACTTCTCTCGACCTAGTAATTTTCTGAATCAAGGATGATCACACCACCTTTCTATGAAAGGTTTGTTTTTTTTTAAAATAAAGTTCTGGTTCACCATTAATAGAATCAGTCTCTTTTTCAATTGTCTATTTTACACAATTTCCAGATGGTCCTTTATCACGTGACAGGTCACATATACATGTTTTTATTAATTATACTCAACAAGTTTTAAAAATATTTTCATGGGGATTATCCGATGTCGTTGGTATCAATGTCAATAGTTATATATATGGACTTTTATAAATACATGTATGCATATGTATGAAGTAAAATGATCATAGTTTATATTACAAATGATGTTAAAAGCAAATTCAAATCATTTTGAATACTTTAACTTTCAGTAAATATAATGAATAAATGTGCTTGGGGTCAGTTTTGAAACACACAAAATAAAAACAAACTTTAATGCCTAAGATATCAGTACTTTCAGTACTTTGATTTCAACAAAGGGTCCGAAATGCTCCTTTTTGTTTGTGTAAACATTTGTTCTATGGAATTGAATAATTATTCAACTATTTCAGTCAATTATTCATAAAAAAATCAGCATAACAGTCAGTAAATAGTGATAAATTGCTGTAATAGCCTAAATGTACTTGATGACCTTTGACCTCAGAAATTTGCTATATAGACATTTCCTGGACTACAGACAGGGCAGATTTTGTTCAGCAAAGGTTGGTGAACAGTTTCTAATATATAACTTTGCATTACATTTCGGGCCTCCCTAAAGTGATTTCTAGAGGTCTCCTCTTCCGTCTCAATACAGTTAATAACATCGTGAAATTGCCACTCGTCTCGATCAACAACATTCAAAATCACACGCTCAGCGCTCCGATCATTCATTCCAAACACTCACTCAATCACTAAAAACGCTTTCAAGTTGTTAAAAACGCTGCTTCAAAAACGTTCTAAACATTCAACATTTCATTGAGGTTGATAAAACTCCCCACAATATCATTGGTCCATTTGTGTTATAGAGCTTCTGATTGGTACGCGAAGCTATTAAAATTGGAGAGACTGGATTTTTTAGTTAAAGGGAAGTAACATATTAAGGTGGACGAAATTAACGATAATGTGTTGTCTACCTTGAATTTCCATAAAAAGTTCGCTCCACTTACGAATTTCATTACTACCTCATTCCAAAATTCATCCAATCCATCTCACGTTTTTAACTGTATATCATTCTCTCAGCGTTCCGTTATTTGGAGACGATTCACTCAATCAGATAATTCAAAGGTCTCAGGAAATGCACCAATAGATCATCTTAACCGGTCAAGTATAATGATTTCATTGGCTACCGTAGATTTGGAAGCTTTTGATCGAAAGCAGCAATCGTTTAATATGCATATCGAATAACAGTGTAATTTGTATTGATTTCAATCAAAACCGTTCTAAATCGCTCACTAAGCGTTCAATTTATTCATTCAAAACACTCACTCACAATTTATTCATTCCAAACACTCACTCAAACCATTCAAAAACGATCTACACAGATACTGAAAAAAAATATAGCTAGAAAAAATCGCGATTTCACTGACATGATTGGAGTTGTTAGCGTCTGATTTTTTCTTGAAGAAATAGAATGCTATTTATAGAACGTTTATGCATATTTTAATAAAAGGGGGGGTATAAATAACACTAAATTTGTTCTTCCTGAACAAAATTTGCGATATTGGACTACCTCCCTCTAATTTCACCTTAAACGTACTCATCGCAATCATTCAATATCATTCCAAAGTCATTCAAATTGTCTATGACTTCGTGATGACGTCATTTAGAATGCGATCTTACACATGTGTAAGACAATGATTTATCCTGTCACTAGCTATAAATATTCCTGATAAAAGGGGGGCATGATAAACTTGTTGATATCAGGTCAATTGATCTCGTGACAGCTTTATCATGTCACTTGGTCACGTGGCCTGCCGGATCTTCCTTTTGAGGCTATGAGGTATGAAAAAAGTCCCCTATTACATTTTTTTCTTTCACATTTGAGTGTCTTTTTCTGATAAAAAATATTTCACTAGATTCTCATATGTTTTTAAAATCAAATTAAATCGGGACCATATCGATGACGTAGTACATGATTGATGACGAAATCTATAAAATTGTGACGAAGCTTATCTCGGTGTTTACATTCGACCTCGAAAACTGTAAGGATTTAAAAACACTTATCTGAATGGATTTAAAGCAGAATTATTTCGACCGAGGAGGAATTCGGAGTTAGTAGTTTTGCATCTGATCTCAATCTATGTCCATCCTCTGATTAAAAGCAAGGAAGACATTGAATTGAGATTTGCATTTAGCTGCATGACATCAAAACTTCGGAGAAAAAAGGACGTTTGAGATTGCGAAAATCACCCGGCTCATATCTTTTTAATCATTCAGATATTTACGCAATACACAAGTTTTCTTTTGTTAAATATTTTCTTGCTGCAGCATTACAAATCCTCTCAATTAGCTTTAGCCGTAAGCGATCACCCCATATCTTCCACCCATTCACCCTTATGATGAGGACTCGCCGGGTATCGGAGTTGTTAATCGGGATCAGATTAAATTTTTGTAAAAAGATAATGAATAACGAGATAAATTCCTACGCCTTGCTCGATAATCTTTTCCATCTCAAGTCACCCACCATCTATTCTCTATTTATCCTGTCACTAGCTATGAATATTTCCTGATATAAGGGGGTGTGAAAAACTTGTTCATATCAGGTCACTTGATCACATGACAGCTTTATCATGTCGCTTGGTCACGTTGCAAATCGCGAAATCATCGATGACGTAGTACATGACTGATTACGTAAGCTATAAAATTGTGACGAAGCTTTACTTTTGTGTTTACATTCAACCTCGAAAACTGTCAAGATTTTTTAATAAATCATTATTTGGATGGATTGAACGAAAATATCATTCGACCAAGGAGGATTTGGGGGAGCGCAGCTTTGCATCCGATCTCAATCTATGTCCGGCCTGTGATTTATTGCAAGGAAGGCCTTAAATCGGGGTTTGCTCTTAGCTGTATGACAACAAAACTTGAGAGAAATGTTACGGTTTAAAGGAAGGTAAGTTGCGATGGATATGTAAATTAGATAGACCTGCCCTAAGTTGGTTAATATAGATATATAGACAACGTCGACCCATTTAGGATTGAGGATCCTTTTCTCTGAATGGATCACGTCTGTCTGTGAGCTCGGTTCGTTACAATAAGTTACGATAAGTTTGACGGTTGAGATAGCCATTGGCAAGAAAATAACCCGATTCACATTTTCTTAATCATTAAGGTATAATAGCATTGCTTTAGAGTTCTTTTTTTGTTAATTTCTTCTAACTACAACATCAAAAATTGTTTAATCGTTTAATTATCGAGTTCTGCAGTCGTAAGCGATCATCCCACCCCAGCCATTCAAAGTAATGATGAACAAGCAGTCGGTAAGATAAATCGGGATTAGATTAAGTTTTCGAATATTTATGTCGGAAAAACTTTAAAAAAAGATTGTAACAGGATAGATAGAATAGATGAAAGGAGACCTGAGATTGAAATGTTTATCGGGCTCGGCTGCGATATTTATCCGTTTCGCCTCCGGCTCACCAGATAAATAGCTTCGACTTGCCAACTTTTCCATATCAAGTCACCAACTATTCTTATCTCTATATCTCTGATGACTGTTCGTTTTAGAAGACAGGGGAAGCTGTGTGAGAAAGAGTATTCTCGCTTTCAATGGCTTAGGATTCATTCGACTGGCCTATTTCCGATCGCAGTTTATATAGTCGGTTTACAGCTTGTGCCCCTAGAAAAACGGCATTACTACGATTATTTCACGGAATGATCGAATGGTTAAATTGACTGACTAGTAGGAAAGCATTTGACAATCAACTCAAATAAAATTATAAAACGCGAGTTGCGCCTGTCTGCAAAGCGGTATCGGGCGTAGTATTCTATACCTTGGTAATAAGTTGTTTCGGGCGGACTTAGCGCTATATAGTGGCCATACCGTTCGACATTTTTCCTTTGAAGTGAGTTCTGAATGTGGCTTACGATCCCTATAGGTAAATGGAACCCTTGGTTTACCTCGCGTAAAAAAGCCCTGCTAAAAAAATAAAAAATTGGAGTGCATGTCTTCATATGTCACATTGTCTCTTTATAAACCAGGCCTTCATCGCTTTTAGAGTTTTGATTAAAGTGTCTGATTGGTCCATGAAAACAAAAAAGTAGGTTTATTTTATAAACGGGAGGTAATAAATATAGCTAAATTTGTTCAGCAATGATTAGTTTCACTCAAAACACGCTCCACATGCTCATTCAATTTCATTCCAAAATCATTCCAAAATAAATCACCGTGTCAATTTCACGAGGTTCTTAACTGTAGAGATGATAGACATGGGGGATGATCGTTTGTTTCAGTGTTAGATCGATTTATATTTCATTGAGTGAACAACAAAAGCTGTATTTTCACGAGTGGCTCTGAGATATAGCTTTTGTTGTTCACGAAATGAAATATATATCGATCTTACTCGAAAAACAAACGATTATTCTATTTCTTTAGTGCAAAATTAAGACAAAATGTGAAATTTTTAGGACATATTTTTGTAAAGCGCGTCATTTTGCGCGTGATTGCTACGCAACGTTCATTGTGACGTCACTAATTTCGCCCCGCATAGATGACGTCAGATAGGACGAAATGCACAAAAGCAGGGTATAAGTTTTTGATAATTTCACTGCTTTTGCGGTGAGATTATCAAGTGATAATCTACCGTTTTTTCTCGATAAACTACCGAAAAGCATTAAAGAAAGTCAGATAATAGTACACACAGCGTGCTTCTTCTTGATTATTGTGTTAAAAATAGAAAAAGTTGTTGTTATGTCCCGACAACAGGCAACTTGTGTGAAACATAATTCTGTCTCAACATAAGGGTTTGAAATTGCAAGATAAGCCCTCTGTCTGAAGACATGGGTCAGAAGTTCGATTGTGTGCTGAAAAAGTACATGAATACACAGTGCGAATGCACCTATTATTTTGATACCGATTTGCTTTGACATAATTCGGCGAAAATAGTTTTCAATATATATGTTTTTTCCCCAAAAGTAAGTCGGAAATTTAAGTTCACGGGGGTAATTTCATGTATCCTGTATCCAGGAAATGCGAACAGCTTTAAATAAAATTAGAGGGATGTAATCCAATGTCGCTAATTTTGTTCACGTAAAACAAAAATAACGATATTTATTACATCCAATTTATAAAATATGCGTACAGGTTCTATGAAGAGTTTCCTATTTTTTTTTCTTTTTTTTTTCAAGAACAAATCAGACGCTTACAAATTCAATTATGGCAGGAAATCGGTACTTTTTCTAGCTACATGTATTACGATTTTGAATGTAGTTCTTTTTTGTGATTTTTTAGGGTTTTAGAATGGTTTTAGCGGGTGTTCGGAAAGAAGGAATGGAGCGCTGAGTGAGCGATTTTGAAAGATTTTGATCGGAATGATTGTTAATTTCACGATAATATTAATTGTATCCTTCCCGACATTTATCTCCAACCATTGACGAAAACAAATGAAAAAAAAATGATTTTCATAAGGAAACATCGGTTAACATTGTGAAAGAATATGTGGTCCGAAATGTCGCGGAACTATTACGGGTCCACTACCTAAACCCCGAATCAAATAATGACACAGAAAACGGACCTATTTGGGATGGCAGCTGTTAGTAAAGGATGAAATGGTGTTGTACTGGTGCGAGAAATACAGGAATACATTGCTAGGTGTTTCAGTCGCCCAAATATGACTGGAATCTTACTCAAAAGCGGTATTTAGCCCATTCGAGTGAACAAATAAACTTGTATTGAACTCTCTAACATGGACCACCATAACGATTTTAAGAAATGGATATTGTCTTCTCTTATTATTAAGACAAAGATTTTTTCATCGGGCGGGGAATTTTTCAGGTTAATTTGAACTACTGTCTGATCTGTCCTGATTTTAAGGATAAAAAAACCCCAAGAAAGACAGCGCTAACTGTTATACCCCGCCTTGCATGCGCATCTGCCTGCATAGCGGGTTATAATCGCAAACCGTTTGCACCCTTTTGTCATCGTGAACGCATGCAGTGTTTGTCTCCCAGTAAAAGTTTTTTTTTTTTTTATAAAATCGTTTGTTCCTTTTACTTTTAACTCTTTGTGCTTTCAATTTGTTGCACCATTTACACCATACTTTTACTTATGCAAAATTTGATTACTATACTTTAGATGAATGAACGATTTATAATTGCAATTTGGATCAAAGCACTAATAGGACTGGAGGGACGTACAAAAAGCAGTTTGAAAGCGTCTGTTAATTCGACTTCTAGTGATTGGAAAATCTTTTCTACTTTGTATTTTCTTATCTGAAATTAAGGTTATGAGTTTTACATGCATTATATAAAACTTTCTAAGAGCAATTATAATCGTGCAATTGATACGCATTCCGTCTCAATGCAGTTAATAACATCATGAAATTAACCATTGCTTGTCTTCTTTCCATTTAAGAAGATTTTAATTGCAAAGGTCTAAAAAACAAGATGTGTTTGTTAAAAACGAATGCCCCCGCTACTGCATTTTTTCGGAACAGTGGTATGATACATGAATATGGAAGTCCTAAATTTCAGCTTTGATTTTTGAAAACTGCTGGTTCATACCAATTTTCAATAGTTAGAGTCTTACCAATCAAAAGCTATACCTAATTTTAAAGTCATCAATAAGTAACCTCTATTAAATGATCTTGACTTTGTTATGAATGGACAGGTCTTGTCAAGTATAATACACATGTAAAATATCATGGCGCTATGACTAAACATTCCAAAGTTATGGCAAAAGATAGTGACCTTGAAATTGACCTTGACCTCAATATATGACCTTAAAGATGGTGAATTCTGAGAGGTCTAGTCACAAGCATTTATCATGCGAAATAAAAAGGCTTTATCACTAACCAATCAAAAGCTATGACAATGTTAAAGATTTTTTGAAATGGCCTGGACCATGAAGAGGAGCGTGACTTTGGTAATCATTGAAAGGTCTTGTAACAAGCAACGCACTTAAAAAATACTAAGGCTCTATCACTTATCAGTTCAAGGCTATGTAAAAGTTTAATTATACACAAATTTGACCTTGAAAAATGACATTGATCTTGAGAAATGACCGAGCTTGGTATCAACATAAAAGGTCTTATCACAAGCAATGTAAATGTGAAATATCAAGCCTCTGTTAAAGTTTTTATGTTGAAAAATAGTGACCTTGAAAAAATGACCTTAACAAAAGACCTTGACTTTAGTAGTCATAGAAAGTTTAAAGTTTTAATTTTTCACAAATTAAACCTTGGAAAATAACCTTGCCATAGACAGATGCCCTTGAGCTTAGTAGCAACAGAAAGGTCTTGCCTAGGCGTTCAACATATGAAATATGAAGGCTCTTTCTTAAATGCTTTTCGGTGGTTTATCAAGAAATAACGGTAGAATATCACTTGATAATCTCACCGCAAAAGCAGTGAAATTATCAAAAACTTATACCCTGCTTTTGTGCATTTCATTCTATCTGACGTCATCTATGCGGGGCGAATTAAGTGACCTCACAATGAACGTTGCATAGCAATCACGCGCAAAATGACGCGCTTTACGAAAATATGTCCTAGAAATTTCACATTTTGTCTCATTTTTGCATTTAAGAAATAGAATAATCGTTTGTTTTTCGAGTAAGATCGATTAATATTTAATTTCGTGAAAAACAAAAGCTATATTTTCACTCGTGGCTCTGCCACTCGTGCAAATATAGCTTTTGTTGTTCACTGAATGAAATATAAATCGATCTTACACTGAAACAAACGATTTTCCTCTATATATCTTAGTATCCGAAAGTTGTGACCAATGTTAAAGTTTTACTTCGGACAAACGGACAAGCTGAGTAACAGACAAACAGACAGGCCAAAAACAATATGCCTCCTATATATCGATGCGGGGACATAAAAAGTGTTTGAAAATATATAGAGGATAATCATAAGGTTAAGGTAAATCAGATTTTATTTAAAATTAATTATTTCTAAAGAGAGTCAATATAAATTGTTTAAGAACCTTAAATCGTAGGTTGGTGACCAAACCCTTCTAACTTCAGCGAGGCTTTGGTAACCTTACGATGAAATTTGTTCACTTTCTTAAAGTACGTAAATCCTTTCGGTTTTAAGACGCCGTTATTAACACGCGTTTACTATAGCTGTTAAATAACTTTTCAAAAGCCAAATTATTGCAAAGTAAACTCGCCCAATTAAGTCGCAGCTATTCCAAACCCTACCAGTTGAATAATAACGCAGAATAAAAAATCCTAGTAGCTTCAGCTTGGGTTACGAGGGTTTGATTGCCCATATAAGATTAAACGTTTCAATAACGTTAGCAAAAATCGAAATCTTTACACCTTCGAGTTTCCTGTTTTTGTAAAGCAAATATGTATTGCAAACGTGTCATTTCAAATCGATGTGACTTCACGACTTCCTTTGAATTTTAGCCTACTTGTTTTTCGTCAACATGTAGGCTCCAAAAAGGAAAACAATGAACGTCCTTGTATATCATACACGATATTTCATCTTGCAAACCTGTAAATCTGTGAACGGTATTTAAATGACGTAAACTTTTGCAATACAAACAATTACAGGTGTTGCAAAGATTCAAAGTAAAGAACAACGGAGAGTGTCTGACAAAACAAACCTTGGTGTGACACCAGTGACGTCACTTTGAAATTGTAGTCTTATAAGATCACGGCAAATTTGATGAAGATTGTTTTAATATCAACCGTTATCTTGCTGGAATGAGACAGTTTAAATTCTGAAAATCGCTTGAATTTTTTATGGTAGCTCGACTTAGTTGCAGATAGTTGTCATATTAGATTACCTTTGAGAAATTTTGTGGTCTTAACATTATGTCCTCGTATTTGGTGTCATTTAATCAATGAAAGTAATACTTAATCAAAAAAGTTAAGCAAGACTTGATATCTTTCGCTAAATGTTTTTCTGTGGCAGAAATATTGTAGTCGAATGAAGCAATACACTCAGTTCAATCTCTAAGCAATAGATTAATGCTTTTATTTTGTTCGAATGGTGTCTCTTCAATCACAAAACATAGCCAAAACGGTTGGAGGGCGGATTAAAAAATTCATAGCCTGTCATTTTTTCCCAGATTTCTGCTTTGCGTTTCAATATCACGAAGCGACAAGCATTGTAGCAAATGTTATCTTTAGTAATAAGCCGTCTGTCGAACCAAAACGAATCTTCTGCATGTAAACATTTGATTAACGTTACGTAATTAACGTGTACCAAATGTCTGAATCTATAGCTGACGTGGCAGATTTCAAACGGTCAGGTCAAATAGAAGTGATAATGGGGAAATTTATGAGCCAATTTCCTCGTGTTTTACACCATTGACGTCATAGAAACCGACAATACAGAAATGCTCACCACTAAACTGATATTAACACAAACTAATTTACAATGCAACCAAAAGTATTGCAAAACATTCTTACTATGTATAATGTAGAACTTTTTTGAACGCTTTAACACATCAACCCGCTAGTAAGGCTCCACCCAACATGGCAAAAATCACGGATTATCATAAAATGAACATAAATCAAAGCACTGAAAGCACTGAAGGTGGACGTTTCCGGTGGTAAAAAATATCGATACGAAAAAGGAAACTATCCATATAAATATATGATAAAAGCATTTTTTCCACCAAAGTTCGGCAAGTTTCAATGTTTATACAAATTTTATAGGAATTTAACTTTTTCTTTTGTTAACCCTATGTTGATTATACGAGTGTAATATTGCGTAAACACTTTTTTTTGTAAGATATATGTGTGACCTATCACGCAAAAAAGGGACTACAGAAAAAGAATTAGACAAATAGATTGGTTCCAGTACCGGTCAATCAGATGTCGCATTTTCAAAAAAAAAATAAATAAATAAATAAATAAAAAAAAAATAAATAAATAAATTAAAAAAAAAAATAAAAAAGAAAAAAAATCGCAATACCCAGATCGTTCCTTTTTGAATAACGGGCCCCATATTTAATTAGGGGCATCTAACCCTCTCTTTCTCATGAACTGATTACTTCAAATGTAATCTAGAAAATACCACACTTTTGAAAATAAATTAGAGAGTGCTACTGAGTGTTATTGATAAAAAAGTAACTCTACTTTACACATCCACAAATAGCACAAATCAACTATATTGAAAAGGAACAAATGAAATCTCGCAAATACAGCTGCAGTTTCAAGGTTTTATCATATCATCGAAATTCTATATCTAAAAACGAAGGCATTTGGATGGAGTCTATGAATAGTGTATGAATTGTATAGAAGTCTTGTATAATGACATTTTCAAAATGCACAGTTATGTGGCGGAAACAAGTCTTGAAAAATGAAAATTATTACCAAGTTGAAACTACTTTTTTGCAAAGCTATTAACATCTGACCGTATTTTTCTCATGCACTTATACTGGTGAACGTAAAAACGTCCACCAAAAACTACACATATACACCCTCTGAATCATACATGATTCAGTTTTTGGTTCCTTCTGAACATGAACCAAAATAATAAAAAGGACACTGTACTTATGAAAACAAAAATTGAATGCAGAATCCCACAAATAGGGATTATTTAACATACCCATTTCAAAAAAGAATAATAATAATCACAATTTTGTGGGGTTTTTTTATTGTTCTTGATGAAAAATACACGTGAATAAGTGACAAAAAGCGCTCGAAATAAACTACGGGTTCGTGTAACATGTGACTTAATCCATAAAGGAAGCCGTTAACATGTACACCTCTGTTAGAACTTAAGGTTTGGCTCAATGGTTAGAGCATGAGTTTTGTAAATGACATCGACCCCGGTCTGCGTAGGGTTGATTATAAAATAATTCCATTCTTGTGTTGATGTATCTACGAATAAAGTCTGATGAGGATTTATATGCAAAAGGTAAAATCCTAGGACTGAGTCGGAGAGTTTTGCTTTAAGTATAACGACTGCCCCATCAGACTATATTCAGGACATATCAACGCGAACATGAAATTATATCCATTATAACACAACCACAATTCTGAAATCATTTTTTTTTACCTCTTCTGGGTGTATAATAGTATCAAAACATTTTTCTGTGTGTAAATAACTGAATAAGTAATGATATAAGCGTTTGGAGAATTTTAAGAAATGCGAAGCGCGTCATTGAGCACATGGGTTATATGACGTCAAACAGAATCAACGCTCGCGCTAAAGATGACGTTGAGTAAACAATGGGCGGAGCTATCTGTGTGCAATGATTAAACACATGGCATATGATTTTCATTGCTAATAAAGTTCTTTGACATTTCTTAGTATATTATATATATATATATATATGCTTTTCACGCCGTCTTGTTATAATTAAAGATATGCTGCAGTTGCGGACTTTCTGTTCCTAGGAATAATTATAACTTTGTAAAATTTCAATTTGAACCTTTTAGTCATTAAACTTGTCTTTAAAATACTTTTGGTCTTTGCAACACTGTTCAAAAATCTTCCTATCCACGACAAATGCAGTTAATTACATCATGAAATCGATGTTTTAATTTTTAGCTCCACTGGCCGAAGGCCAGCGAGCTATTATCATGGCGGTGTGTCCGTCGTGCGTGCGTGCGTCCGTCCGTCCGTCCGTGCGTCCGGGCGTGCATAAATTTTTTCTTTAAACATCTTCTCCTCCCAAACCAATGGGCGGATTTTGATGAAACTTGGAAGAAATGTTTCTTGGGTGACCCTCTTCTAAAATTGTTAAAGTAATTTTGACTGACCCCCAAAAATGGGCGTGGCAGGGCGTGGCATTTTTTCACTTTGAAATCTTTAAAAATCTTCTTTTCCCAAACCATTGGGTCAATTTCAATGAAACTTGGCATGGATGTTCCTTGGGTGACCCCTTACCTAAATTGTTCAAGAAATTTTGATTGACCCCCAAATATGGGCGTGGCAGGGCGGGGCTTATTTTGAGCCCAAAATCTTTGAATGACATCTCCTCCTGAACCACTGGGCCAATTTCAACCAATCTTTACTAGAATGTTCCTGGGATAACCCTTCTCAAAAATTGTTACTGAAATTTTGATTAGCCCCCAAATATGGGCGTGGCAGGGCGGGGCTTATTTGAGCCCGAAATCTTTGAACAACATTTCCTCCTGAACCATTCGGCCGATTTCAATGAAACTTTACCAGAATGTACCTTGGAAGACCCTTTCCAAAAGTTGCTCTCAAAATTTTGATTGGCCCATAAATATGGGTGTGGCAGGTTGGGGCTTATTTGGAGCCCGAATTCTTTGAAGGACATCTCCTCCTGAATCATTGGGCTGATTTCAATGAAATTTTACCAGAATGTTCCTTCTGTGACCCTTTTCAAAAATTGTATGCGAAATATTAATTAGCCCATAAATATTGGCATGTCAGGGTGTGGCTTACTTTGAGCCCGGAATCTTTGAACTACATCTCCTGATAAAGGATGGGCCGATTTCAATGAAACTTGAGAATTTTGGTGCAATGTGAGCCATACCTAGTTAATTAATATAGAATAAGTCTTAAGAGATTTCAAAGTGTTGTTTTCATTCAAAGAAAGATTCATTTAATGCAAGTCTAATGATGTTAAAGCCAGTGGAGCGATAGAGGCCCTCTTGGGCCTCTTGTTTTATTTTGTTTTTGTATTCTTTGTTTATGCTGTTTTGGAAGCGTCTACAAAAACATACAAATATTGAAAGAAAAAGCGTTGATTTTCTTTTAAATGGACGAAATTTGTACGAAATTATCCATATGTATTACCTCCCTTAAAATCTAATCATAACTCGATCCACACGCTTATTTACTATCATTCAAAAACCATTTACATGGACGTTTGCCCTTAAAGTTAAGGGGTGCAAGTACATATAATGGACTTGTATCCCAAACACTAACAGTTGAACCCATGATATTTACAGGTGCATATTTCTGTTTAAATATCCACGTTTATTCAAGGAGAAATTTGACCCTTAAGGAATGCTTTCACGTGATAATTCCAGTGACATCGTTCCACTTTCTGGTAGAGGTGACCTGGTAAGAACAGGTCTATTATAACTAGTGAACGTTATCTTCTCTTGTGTTCAAAAATGATTTTACAGTTAGTAATATAGTTAAATTGACATTTACCTCGATGAAACTCAATTTAAATAACTCGCTTTGCGCTCGTTTAACTCCTTCCAAATACACACTCAAACCTTTCAAACACATTCATAAAATGTTAAAACAAATCGACGTCGTTCGAAACGATCGTCATTTCATTTTAATCGATTAAAATATGTTCGTGATGTTATTGGCTATCGTATCTTACAGGTCCGAGAAGACATTTTAACACAAAAAAGACGCATACCAGTAATTTTCACCCGTTCTTAAATAATTAAAAATCACCAGTGGTAAATAATTTTAAAACAGGACCCGGATTAATAAAAACATTACAAACAAAAGAGAATACGGAAAGTAGCACATTTAACTTAAAAACATGTAGGTTATCTAAACATTCAACATTTATTCCCCAAGTTAGAAGAAATCAAGTTGATACTTAGTGAGACTTACTCGCTGGATTTATTTGGTTTATCAGAAACATTCCTCACAGAAAAAGTAGAAAACCCAAATCTTAATATAAAAGGCTTTGTGTTTGAAAGAAGAGATAGGTTGGGAAAACTTGGTGGAGGCTTACTTATATACATAGCAAACCTCATTGTCTACAAAAGAAGAAATGGTTTAGAGCAGAGTGATTTAGAAAGTATTTGGGTTAAAGTAAAACTTTCGCATTCAAAACCATTATTGATTAATTTCATATATCGGCCGCCAAATAGAAATCGAGACTGGGTAGATAAATATGAGAAACAGTTATTATCCGCTGAAACAACTAACTCAAACTTCCTATTATTAGGGGATTACAATATCAATTTTAATTTTTCATCTTCATGTTTATATAGTTATACTAGGTGGGATAAATTGGTTAAAGATTTTAATTTACATCAACATATTACCCATCCCACAAGAATAACGAGCAACTCTTCTAGTATTATAGATCATGTCTACAGTACCTGTCCAAATTTCGTTCAAGAAATATCGGTTCCAGAAATAGGCATAAGCGACCACTTTCCTGTTGCTATAACTTATAAATGCTCAAATGGAACCATAAGAAGAAGTAGGATTCAATCAATCACATTCAGATCTTTAAGCGATACAGATACAAAAAATATCTGGAAGAATCTTAAACAAATTACGTCAAATGACAAAAACTGCCATGAACTGCCTAATAAACTTGTTGTTGATGATATTGAAGTAAATGGTACAGAAAACGTTATAAATGCATTAAACAGACACTTCGTAAATATTTCAAAAATGGTAACTAAAGTTCCTCTTGATCCGAAAAACTTTAAGGAATTTGAAATATACTTACATAACAAAATAAAAAGCAACTACTTTCATATACAGTTCATAACTGCGTTAGAAGTACGGCATTTAATTGAAAAATTAGACAACGATAAAGCCACTGGACTTGATGGTATAAGTCCGAGAGTATTAAAATTGTGCAAAGATTTTATATCTAAACCTATATCAGTAATTATAAATAGCTGCATATCAACCGGAATCTTCCCAGTTGATCTTAAAAAGGCGAATGTAAGACCACTTTTCAAAGGTGGTGAAAAATCTGATTCAAATAACTTTCGGCCGATTTCAGTTTTAACTACGATTTCAAAAATATTTGAGAGACATATTGCAAATCAACTTAAAATCTTTTAAAAAAAATACGAATGTTCTGTTCTCATATCAGTCTGGCTTTAGAGAAAATCATTCTTGCCAGACGTCTCTTATGAGGCTTATAGACTCATGGTTAATTGACATGGATGATGGGAAAATTATTGGAACGGTTTTTCTCGATTTTAAAAAGGCATTCGACCTTGTTGATCAAGAAATTTTATTATATAAGCTTAAATTACATCATTTCACAGATAATGCTTGTAAACTTTTCAGTTCTTATCTAAACGGTAGATTTCAGGTCATCAAAAATGTGTCAGTCACATCAAAAATGCAACTAATATCGTCTGGTGTTCCCCAAGGGTCAATTTTAGGACCCATTTTGTTTTTATTATACGTAAATGATCTGCATTTAATAATTCAATCTAACATCGACATGTATGCGGATGATGCTAAACTTTATAAATCAAGTGAATCTCTATCCGAAATAAATGAATGCTTACAAAATGATTTGTCTAAAATAGATACTTGGTCAAAAAATAACAATATGATTTTAAATCCAAAGAAAACCACATGTATGATTGTAGGAAGTAATAACAGATTAAAAAATCTACCAGAACTTCAATTAAAGGTGTTAATCAACAAGATCGCGAATGTATGTATTCAAAAGGTTCTCGGTCTATACATAGACAATTCACTTAGTTGGAAGACTCACGTTGACATGATCTGTTCAAAGGTTTCATCGAAAGTGCATTTACTCAAGAGAATTAATTGTTTTCTCATGCTTGATATGAAACAACTGTTTTATAATTCATACATTACCCCTTGTTTTGACTATGGTTGTATTTCCTGGAGTCAATGCAAATCAGCGTTTTTAAACAGAGTTAGTAAATTACAAAAAAGGGCTGCATGTATAATATTGAAAAAACCTAGAAAGACTTTCTCTAAATCGAATTTCACCTCATTAAAATGGCTAAGCATAAAAGGTCGCCAAAAATATTTCACTATCATCATGGTGTATAAAACGCTTTATGGTCTGGCACCCCCTTACATGTCTAATGCTTTTAATTATTGCAAGAACCAACATTACTTACTTAGGTCTGAGTTAAATAATGATATAATGAGCAAAAGCACAGTACCTAAAACAGAATTTAAAAAGCGCACATTTTCCTATATTGGGATGCAATACTAGAATTCGATTCCAACAGATATACGATCTATTGACAATTTAAGATGTTTTAAACACAAGTTAAGGAGCTTACTATTGTCAGTTGATTTCTAATTAAGCATCTACACTCTTCCACTGTTACATTACATATAAATGATTGTACAGCAATTGTTTTCAAATCTAATATCATCTGTGTATGTCTTACATGCTGCTTTTTTTTCAGGAGTTAAATTGAAATTTATTTGCTTCGTACTTTATGCATATATAGTACATGTAATTGGCAGCCTATGTGCTTGTGTGGTGTGGTTTGAGTTTGAGAGAGTGTGTGTGCGTTTGAAAGAGTGTGAGTGAGTGAGTGAGTGTGAGAGAGACAGAGAGAGAGAAAGATATATATATATATATATATATATAGAGAGAGAGAGAGAGAGAGAGAGAGAGAGAGAGAGAGAGAGAGAGAGAGAGAGAGAGAGAGAGAGAGAGAGAGAGAGAGAGAGAGAGAGAGAGAGGAGAGAGAGAGAGAGAGAGAGAGAGAGAGAGGAGAGAGAGAGAGAGAGAGAGAGAGAGAGAGAGAGAGAGAGAGAGAGAGAGAGAGAGAGAGAGAGAGAGAGAGAGAGAGAGAGAGAGAGAGAGAGGGAGATTACGAAGTTCGAATATTTTTTTTTTCAAGAGGGCCATGTAGAAAATAAGATTGTATATGTATCTTAACATGCTACCTTCTATAAATAAAGTTATTATTATTATTTTTATTATACTTTGATAAAGGGAGGTAAAGAAATCACTAAAATGGACGAAATAAACGGTAATGGATTATCCCCGTTAGTTTCATTCAAAACTAACTCCAATTTATTCATTTTGTCTTTATTTGTCAATTTTTCTATTTTGTTTACTGTATATGACCTGATCTAATGATAACGTAAAGGATCTGGCTTGAGCAAGTCATACTTACAAAATATTCCAAACAAATTGGGAGTTAAAACATATATGTGACCCTGGGAATTCTGTAAAATTATTATTTGAAAAGAGATTGGGTCCAGCATAGGTCAACCAGAGGTCGCATTTCAAAAATTCTTCCACTAGATGGTAGATTGAACAATCTAGATTCAGAAAATAAGCAAATAGCGAAAAGTTTCGACCCTAGTCAGTCTGCGCAAACCGCGCAGTCTGACTTGGGTCGATACTTTATGCACTACCAAGATGGTCCCTTTTCGCGTGACGGGTCACATATGAATTATCGAACGTTGTTTACATGTGCATGTATATATCTTATAGATGTTGTCAGGGCATTACTTAATCAGAATTGCGTGATGGAAACTCTGGAATTTCGATGTGTTTTTTTGTTGACGTTTTTATGTGTGCCAGTGTTAGTGCGTGGGAAAATCCGGTCAGATGTTAATAGCTTTTCAAAAGAGTAGTTCCAACGTTGGTTCAATTTCTTTTCTTCAAGACTTGTTTCTGCCAGAAAACTTTCCTAGCATGCATAAGCATATTAACATTAGGATAAGATGAATGGTATGGTGTAAATTGTAGTTAATACATGATAGGGTTACGTATATGTAGAGTTTTAGTCGGTAATTTTCTTAAGTCAATTAGTTTTAAAAAGTAGTTATTTAGAGAAAATTGCATGAGTGGTCATTGAATACCGAAATTAGTAAACGAATCATCTTTAAACATTTATTTTTTTAGATGTAAAAGGCGATGAATTTAATAAATTCGGTATTAAATGACCACAATCTTGATATTCTTTTTAAGATATAGCACGAATTTGTATGATAATACGAGGACTTTACGATATTTGTCGATTCAAATTATTCCGCGAATCATTTAACACCGTTTGCCAAATGGCGTCAGAAAATCCATCACGACGTCATTTTCCCAACGAAAATATAACTTTTCTCTCCGATCTTAGCTCATTTGTATAGTTATTTCACTAGTGTAATAACATCCGTTTAGTTTTCATGTCTATGTATTTCTTCGTTTTTTTTTTCATTTATTGTGTTTATATTTCTTGCTTTCTATTGTGATAGATCGACAATGTTATATGTATGGACCTTTTCATTCCCCGAAACTAAAAGCATGATTAAAAAACCTCCATTTGGATCGAAAGTAAAGCATTGGAATCGAAATTAATATCGAACATAAAAAGGGATACATATAAGTTACTTAAACGGCTTCACGATTTTCTGTTTCAGATTATCACTGAGCAAACAAAAAAAAACCGTAAATGTTTCTTTATCATAATGTCGCTCATATTCTGGGGACCGAGCAGTATTCACTTACACTATATATCATCATGAAATTGAATGTCACTCGCACCAAAACCAATATAAATCCCTAACTCAGTGCTCAATTTATTCATTCAAAAACTCTCACTTACAGTTAACAACATCGAGAAATTGACAAGGTGAATGATTTTGGAATTATTTTGGAATGAAATTGAAACAGTGTGTGAATTTGGGTGAATATAATGGGAGGTATTCCAATATCACTAATTGTGTAAAAGATTAAGCAAATTAGCTATATTTATTACTTCCCTTGAATAAAATATACGTATTTTCTGTTTGTACGCCTTTGTAGACAAATCAGACACTTGAAAGTCCACACCAGCTTATTAAATCGTGGAATGAATAGATCGATTTGAAATTGTTGTTGAAAGTCATGAACGATTTTTAAATGTTTTTTAATGATTTCGGGGCGTTTTTGATCGATTTGAGTGAGTGTTTGGAATGAATGAATGGAGCGGTGAGTGAATGATTAAGAGTGATTTTTTCATCAAGATCAGTCTATTTTGAATTTTAACGTTCATCCAATGGATATCTGTTAAACTGAGTCAGCTTAAAAGAGTTTGTATTGTATTATCTATATTAGACAACTAACGTTACAAAGTGACATAATTTAGACATGTTTTCCCGAAGAACGGACCAATTGTTTATGACTATCGTTTCAGATCACCTGGATCTTTGCGCTAGAAATTGGTTACAGCGTTCAAGAAAATGTTATTTCTTCTCCCAAGTCAATATGGAATTTTTCGACTGCGTTGTAAGTTTAAAAGAAGTCCTCTTCGTTCAGTTTAATAAGCTTTATTTTTCGCTTACATCGTGAAAATGACATTCATCTAAATCAGAAGTATTCTAAATTCTTCAATCATCGTTCCATTCATTCATTCCAAACACTCAATCAAATTAAAATTGCTCCAAAATCACTAAATAAAGACAAAATCAATAAGTACATCCAAAATAAATATAATTTGTTTAGGAAAAAACGAATTTTCACTGACATTATTGAAATCGAAAGCATTTGGTTAGAACTTACATTTTTCATAAAATTGAGGTGATAAATTTAGCCAATTTTGTTCATCCGCTTAGCAAAACTGGCGTTATTGGATAACCTCCCTTTAATTTCACTCGAAACTCACTCATCGTACTCATTCAATGTCATCCCAAAATAACTCCAATGAGAATTATCTCACATGCAATATTTTGCGTTGTTTGCTTTAATGCTCTTGATGTTTCCGTCGTTCGATCGTAAATGCGTTTAGCTGACTACTTTCTTTAAAACTTGATCTTACAATATAGCAATGTACAAATTGACTTAGTAAAGAGAAGCAATGTGATTAGAGGTACTTGTAAGAGATGAAGCCAGTCTAAGCATTTTTTCTTTGTGAAACCTTGCAGTTTGTGAACTCATTTGAATCGTTTCTTCAAGACGACTCAAATGTTAAGTCGGAGTATTTAGGTCCTTCCGTGCTCTAAATATATATGATATGGACCATGAAGAAGAGAGATGTGGCTACGGTTAACAACGTCGTTAAATTGACAAGGTGGATGTCTTTGGAATTGAGGAATGAAATTGAACGAGTGTGTGGAGCGA
This sequence comes from Fragum whitleyi, assembly GCA_948146395.1. Taxonomy (NCBI): domain Eukaryota; kingdom Metazoa; phylum Mollusca; class Bivalvia; order Cardiida; family Cardiidae; genus Fragum; species Fragum whitleyi. The sequence goes on from OX411558.1 coordinate 10,120,509, forward strand.
GTTTTGGGTGAATTAATGGGAGGTTATGCAATATTGCAAATTTTGTTCAAGATAAACAAAATTGCCGATATTGATTACCGCCTTTTAATGAAATATGCATACAAATTCTATAGATAACTTCCTATTTCTTCAAGAACCTATAAGACGCTTACAATTTGAATCATACCAGTGAAATCGCGACTTTTCTCTATCCAAACTTATTTTTGAATGACGTTGTTGATTTTATTTTTCAAAGGTTTTGAGCGTTTCTGACTGGTTTGAGTGATTTTTTTGAATGAATGAATTGAGCTCTGAATGAGCGATTTACAAAGATTTTGATTAAGGTGAATGTCAAATTCATGGTGTAAAAAACTGTACAAGTAGTCTGGATTCGTACGCCCGAGCTGTTCTACCAAAAGACTACATTGGTTCTTTAAAGTGTCCAAATGTAAAGCACTTATACATGCGAAACTATCTTCGGCTTTATTTACAGTTAGTTTAATTCAAGTTAGACCCGGGATAGCATGTATCTCTGAAAGGTTCTGCCGCGTTCGGGATTCGAACCACGGACCTTAGGATTAGAAGTGCGCTACCGCACGAACAGACCTTCAGGCCGCGCGTGTTCATGCCCCATAATATATCATTGAAAGTATCAATAAAGTGGTTCAAGTTTTGACGGTAGGTCAAATGCCGCAATCAATAGCTGAGCATGATTTCAGATATTCGATCACTAACCGTAAAATGTTTCCGTTCCAATTTCAGTCACATTGTAGTCTACAATACGGATCAAAGTTACTTAATCTTGACGACAGACATGAAAACGACTGGATAAAAACCGAAATTCGAGCTAGGAATGATTGGTTTTGGGTAGGATTGACAGACCGCCAGAGGGAGGGCTCATTTGTGTGGGAGAACGGTGGTGTAGCACCGACCTTCACAGATTGGGGCTCAGGCCAACCTGATAATGGCGGATGGCCCTGGAATAATGAAGATTGTGTCGTCTTTGCTCAAGATCATGACTACAATTGGCACGATGCACCCTGTTCGAGACAGTATAAAGTTATCTGCGAGTTGCGGTAATTCTATTTATAATATGACCTACGTCGCGGGAGTGAAATATTTTTTTATAATACACGGGTGTAATAGCACTAGTGGAATAACTATGCAAATGAGCCCAGAGCGAAAAGCAACGCTATTTTGGTATCGCGAAAATGACGTCATAATGTATATATTGTGACGTCAGTTTTGGACGGCGTTATAAGTTTCGCAGAAAATTGAAATGTTGAATTTAAAAAAAATCAACGATTTGTCTAATAAATTAAACTCGTCATCTAAAACAGATAAAAATTCGATTGACTAAGAATTGCGAGATCAACAACTATATTCCAAGTAAAAATCGCTAGCATTTCACCAAAAGGATTGTCAATTTCACGACGTTATTAGTTATCAGTCGAGTCATATGTCTCAAAAGTCTATGAAATATGGGATTTTGAATAAGTTGTCATGAAATACCAAATTGATTAAACGAGTCATCTTTAAACAGATAAAACAAGGCTGCGCCAAGTTTTAATCTGTTTAAATGACACGTTTTTTTGCGATAAAAACAGATTTCTTGAAATTCATTGATATGTTTATCCCGCTTAACATATAACGCCGTTTGTAAAGTGACGTTATTATCTCAATTATATGACGTCATTTTCAGTATAACAAAAAAGCGTTGCTTTACGCTCTGAGTTCATTTGCATAGATATATCACTAGTGTTATAACACCGGTGTTATTTCAAAAATATTCAACGCCGTTATTTACTCCCGCGACGTACGTCATTTTTTAAATAATTGAAAGTAATGACCGATACACGATTTATGGTATTGTCATAGCTGGGTAACGGGTCAGTATTAAGGATCTGTTGTACTGGTTAAGCTCGAAAAATGTTATTCAAAGAATTCAAAGTGAAAATAGGCTCCGCCCTGCTTTGTCCATATTAATTCGCCGACTACTTTTTGGCAATATATTGGCCAATCGTTTTTAGTTCCTCTGAGCACGAAGTGATCATGTGAGGTATTGAGATCACCGTGCGGAGTCCGTCAACAGTTTTCAAACGACCTCTCCTCCAAAATTATGGGCCGATTTATACTAACTTAAACAGGAATGTTGCTTAGGTGGTCATCTTACGGAAAAGCTAAAAGAATTAGTTGAAAAGTCTGGTTGCAATGGCAACATTTTTTAAAGAAAATCTTTCAAATTGTTCTTCTTCTGAACCAAAAGCCATACAGGCCATATAGATTTGATATGGATAATCGGCTGATAGATCTTTATCAAAATGGCTTAAATCATGATTGTTTGGGAGACCAGGGGCAGATAATCAGGCGGAAGGGGGGGGAGAACTCCAGCCAAATAATCTACTTGCAAAGTCTTTTTGTTCAGAACCAGGAGCATTTCAACCTTGAAAATTGGCATGGATCATCAGCTCATAGAGTGTTGAACTAGCAGAGACAGAATATCAGCGGAGGGGGTGGGGGTGAGTGGGGGTCTTGGAGGATCAATTTAGACATCTTTAAATTTTCTTCTTCTTCTTTTGAACCAGGAGCCCTTGAACCTTGAAAATTGCAATTGATCACAAACTCATAGACCTTATTAAAAATAGCTAAAGATAATGAGTGTCAGACTAGCACGGTAAAAGGATCAGATGGAAGAGGGTAGATCTTGGGTCGATTTCGGAATCTTTAAAATCACTCTTTCTGCTGAACCAGGAGCCATAAAACCTTGATATTTGGCATGGATCAGCAGGATCATAGACCTACAGTTAAGAACATCGTGTAATTGAAAAACATTCACTAAGCGCTCCATTCATTCATTTCAAACGCTCACTCAAACAATTCAAAACTGCCCACATCCATTTAAAAATATATAATCAACAACGTCATTCAAACTATACTTGGAAAGAGGAAAAAATCGCGTCTTATTGGTTCATGAAGAAATAGGAAGCTATCTTTAGAACTTGTATGCATATTTTATTAAAGGGAGGTAATCAATATCGCTTATTTTGTTTATCCTGAACAAAATTTGCGATTTTTGATTACCTCCCATTACATTCACTCAAAACTCGCTCCACACACTCAATCAATTTTATTCCTATATCATTCCAAAAATCATTCAACTTGTCAAATTCACGATCTTGTTAACTGTATACTAAAATATAACGCCGTTTACAAAATGACGACAGCAGATCCATTGTGACGTCATTTTCCTAACAAATATATAACCTTTTTCTTCGTTCTTAGTTCTTTTGCATAGGTATTTCTCTATTGTAATAACACCCGTGTAATTTCAAAAATATTCAACGGGGTTATCTCACTCCGACGACCAAGGTCATATTCTAAATAGCTTAAATCGCTTTTGTTGGACTAGCAGCGTTAGAGCACCTAGGGGAGGATGGTAGGAATCGGATCTATTTAGAAATCTTTAAAATATCTCCTTCTTCTGAACCAGGAGCCCTATAGGCTTAAATTTGTCATAGATTATCAGCTCATAGATCTTTATCAAAATACATAAAATCAAGACTGGTCTGACACCAGGGAAAGACCACCGGGGCGGTAGACTCCGATCAAATTAGACATCTTACAAGTCTTATTATCTTAACCAGGTCCTCAACAGAGCTCGTATATTTGGCATGAATCATGAGTTCATTGACCTTTTTGTAAACAGCTAAATTCAGGACTCGTCGACCATCAGGTGCTGAGCAACAGGGGGAGAGGGTGGTACTCGAGTGTCAATTTAGAAATCTTTAAAATTTCTTCTTCATCTTAACCAGAACTCAAACAGCCTTTATATTTGGTATAGATTATGAGGTGATAGATATTTAAGAAAAATGCTAAAATAATCAGTGTTGGGTATCGGATAGGACCAAGTAACGACGAGTAATTATAAAAAAAATCCTTCAAATTCTTCTCCTTCTGAACCAGGTGGGAGACAGCCTTTATTAAATAGGGCTGTGAAGCCCGAATTTATTTATACCGTTTTCCAGATATCCAATCTGTCGGACACACTTTGTTTTTACCTTTATCTTCTGAGCAATGTGTTCGAGCCAAACAATGTGTTTTCAATCACGGAATAAACGGCCTTTTCAGTCACAATTTACAAACTTTTTTTTTATCTTATTTACTTTTGCGACAAATAAGAAGAGGCTAATACAAAATTTGATGTAATTTTCGCTTTTAGTAAATACCAGTTATTATTTTCAGTGTTTATAACAAGATTTTCAGTTGAGTAAAGGAGTTGAAACGTACAATAGGTTTACTGTATAATAAAATTGTAGCACTTACAATATTACTGCTCTGATTTGTTTCTCGAACGGTCATTAACCAGTTGTAGGGCTGACTACCAATCAAATTCTGTTAAGATTATCACGTGGTCAAAACCCACGCTTACCGAGGCTGGACACTCACATTTTGCGTGTTATCCACTTATTTTATCTCTTTTATTTTTGCGACAAAAAAAGAAAATGCTTATAATTGATTTGATGTAATTTTCTTTTTTAGTAATTACCAATTAGTATTTTCGGCGGTTTTCACAAGCTTTTCGGTTGAGTAAAGGAATTAAAATTATCTATGTGATGTTCTAATTTGTCGTTCTAAAAATTGTTTAATGTGATCAATGTCTATCCCTGCAGAGGGGATACATTGTGAAGAAGGGGAAACAACTTCTTATATTTCATAAAAGAACAACAACAACAATTCTTTACTCCTCCTTCCTCTCCGTTTTCCTTCGTCTCGAGCTCTCTCTTCATTTGTTGTTTGTTGGAATCGTCTGCTTCTGTAGTTGACATGGTTTAATCCTAGTCTATTTTCAGCACAGATTTCTTTGCCATTGCGTTGATTTTGATCGGTTTATTACGGTTTACGCCGTTTTCAACTGATGTGGTCATATTGAGGCCTAGGATTACCGTTACGTTTTGATAAACCGTCAGTTCTGTTATAAAATATCGTAACTACGGCTTTACTCAAGCTGTGGTTACGAGATTTTTAACAACACCTACGAAATATTGTTTGTCCGATATTGCGTCATTGTTAACTGGATAAAATCGTCCCCATTGTGTTCTAACTTTTAGCTGTCTGCGCGAAAAGGGGCTTTTCCAGTTCACTGGACCAAGGCTAAATAATTTTGTTGAAATTTCATGTGCAATTTTGGCATCTCTACTGTTACTGTGCCTATACACTGCAGAGACATGACAGGGATTTGCCATTTTCTGCCTCTATATAAATACTTCCCCCAGGCATCAAATTGATGCCGGTTCTACCCCCTTGACGTCTGACCGTATAGCGCAGTTGGTAGCATGTTAGATAATCAATCTTAGTTGAACTGGCTTCAGTCCCAAGTTGAATGGAAATGTTTTGTGACATATATCTCAAGTTGAGTGGATATAATTCTGTAAACTCTAGTTGGATGAGCTGGCGATGTCCTCGAAAAGACAAAAAACACACAAATTGGGCAAATATTTTACCAACTTTTATTGTCCAAATTTGAGCCATTTTGATTGACGAACTATTGCACTATCCAAGCCTCTCAATGATGCCCGATTTACAGTGCTGACAGCACTTTGATTGGAAAACGGTACATGGTAGTCTAACAAGTGCTTTCGTATCCTGGGGCATGTTTTACTAAACATCTTACGATCTTTTTTTTCGTAAGCGGAAAATTAAAGTTTCTTCTACAGTAGGATCTTAAAATGACATTCTGCTTTGCATCATCTCATTGAACAGTCTTCTTAAGACGATTCTAATGAGATACTACAAGACAGAGTCTAACGATGAATGAAAACACTAAGTACGATTTGTGATTATGGCTAACGATTTTTTGTTCGTAAGAAGTTGAGTAAAACGGGCCCCTTACTGTGGTTGCCTCTAGAAAATCCCAGCATTTTCGTTTAAGCATCCAGTTTGATTCGACTGAATAAGGGAATTTTCGATTCAACTCAGAGAAAATAGAAATTATTACGAATATCTAGTTAACTTTTTTTTCAAACACTCAGCTGCGATAACACAACGAATCACATAACTTTGACAAGTCTTTTTATATGAAAATTTTCGATTTGAAAGCGACTTACCTAAAACCATACACTTATGACATCGTTCTAATACATATCAGAAGAATGATTTGCTGTTAGTTGTTTTGTTGTGTCTTTTTTTTTTGTAATTACAGAAACATGTAGGTTAGATAAGCTTATACAGTTAGTTACATCGTGTAATTGACATTTACCTCAATAAAACCATAATAAATCGCTCATTCATTCCAAACACTGACTCAAACCGCTCAAAAACGTTCAAACCTGTTGGAAAATATAGAATCAACAACGTCATTCAAAGTAAATTTGAAAAGAGAAATATTGCGATTTTACTGACATAACTCAATTTTAAAGCTTCTAATAGGTTCTTGAAGAAATAGGAGGCTTTCTATAGAACTTGTATGCACACTTTATTAAAGGAAGGTAATCGATATCGCCAATTTTGTTCATCCTGACCAAAATTTGCGATATTGGATTACACCCCCTTTAAATTCACTGAAACTCTGCTCCACACCCTCATTCAATGTCATTCGTAAATCATTTAAGAACCATTCACCTTGTCAATTTCACGATGTTGTACACTGCATGTAGACCGACGAACAAAATCAACATTAAACTTTCGAAAAATCTGAAACAACATCTTCAAGGTATCAGATAAAAATATGATATCACATTGAAAAATGCGTTTTGTGAATTCGTTTTAGAGATTTTCCGCAAAATACATGTATGTATACAGATGGCAAACGGACTACGAGTATATATGAATTCAAGTTCATATGTTGATACACCAATTTAATTAGTTCTTTGTTGAATGTATATTTTGTTCTTGGTTACAATCCTGTAACTGGACTCTTTAATCAAAAAAGGAATCTGAATTTAAGTTTGTACCTAGGTGTACGTAATAGAGATATGTTAATAAGTACTAATTGCATACAATTTTCTTACAGATACTGATATTCATCTACAATTCTTTATTGGGTACATTGTTAATGCTTGTTCCGTTTTGTTGTAATTGTGATTTTTCATTAAATTTGTTACCGAACCTTTGGCGTATTATTCGTATATTTCCATCTGACAGGGCATGGTTCAGCTGTGGTGAACAACTTTTATTTATAATTGGTTTTGTCAAAAGTTTGCCAGTAATTATCATAAACATAACCATGTATATAAGTAGGTCATGAAACACAGAGGATTGACATGCATACATGTGTACTACGTTAAAAGTGATCACATTGCCATTGTTGAGTAACATAAACCTCGTGATTCGATCTCCGACCGCGGCACTCGTCCTTTCGGACTAATTGTCTTCCACCAAAGGGTTGATAATCGTAGATCTATGAGAGATAGCAGCTGGAGGCTCGGAAAGAATGTAATGGCAGTACTGGTGTGAGGAATATCAGGAATCCGTTGCTAGGTACTCAATCCGAGATATTACGGCATGATTGTTTAAAGCGATGTAAAACCCAATTCAAACAAAGAAAAACAACCCTGTGACTTTTTTTAAACGAATTAAATGAAGTTATGAGTTTTGATTACCAATTAAAATTGATCATTAAAATGACGACTTCGTGTATCTTTTTAGGTGAGTGAGTATATGCCACAAAGTTAGCTTAATCTGAACTTTGGTTACATCGAAAATTGAATTTGATATTCACCCCGACAAAAAAATGAAGAAATAAAACATTCTAAAGTACTCACTCCATTTAAGGCTTTCTAAACAATCTATCCAATCACTCTAAAACGCTCCGAAATCAACGCAGTCGTTCAAAACGATCAATTTGTTATTAAAATCGGCCAAATTCTTAAGCTATTGATTTTTGCTGATGTCGATTTTTAAGCGTTTGATCAGTCTGTGAAAACAAATACACGAAGAGATATGTAGATTCTATAACAGGGAGGTAATTAAATATCATTCATTTCGTCAAATTGGAAGCAATTAACATATCTTATTACCTCTCCTTCATGTCATTCAAAACTCGGAATATCGCTCAGACTTTTTCCTTAACTGGAATGTACCTGGGACAAAAGAGTAGAAAAAACAGTAATTTTTCAGGTAATTCGGATTCAAGTGACACTTTAATCAAGACGCTTCAAGAGAAATAGATTTCTTAAATGCTTTCCGATCGTCTATGAAGATAGCTTGTGTATATTTCAATTTCATTACAAAATACAGTAAAACACTAAGTTCTGTAACCAAATTTTAATACTCCCAGTTTTAATCTTTGGCTGGTTTTATTTCGCTAAAGGTCACCTTACATTCGGAACATCACTCGGCCATGTAAGGCGGATAGGTATGTTATAAATTGTGCATTTTGTTAGGCGGAAACAGTGTAAGAAAAACTAGCGCGGAAACAACCAGCGCTATCTTTAGATTTAGATCTTTTACAGTAAATAATGGCTGAGAAATTATAATTTTTGAGAATGACGAATCATTCTCAAAAATTAAGATTTCTCAGCTGTTATTTAAGAATCTTAAGATATTTATGTAAGCACACGATAGTTTCACGTCACTGACTTAAACGAGTAGCGTTGGCGACGTCGAATGTTTTCACTCAAAGTTTAGAGGGCTAACGAGTTTTGCCAAGATTTTCCCGTAATTTTTATTAATTGTCCGTCTATGTACATCCGAGGTTGGTTGTGAGATTGGCCGAGTGGTGTTCCGAATGGGTCGTCTTGAGGATTGTGACGTCATATAACCCCACATGCGAAATACCGCACTTTTACAGCTTACGTATAATTCCAGAGCTTTATTCCGTAATCTGATCGAGCGTTCTCGATTGACTCAGGTGACCAGAGAGTGACCTGAACCACAATCCGTTCATATCCCGACTTAAGTCGGGTTTTAACACGTCATGCATGCTCACATACATACAGTAAACAACACCGTGAAATTGACAAGACGAACGATCTTGGAATGATTTGAGAATGAAATTAGATGAGTACGATGTGTCAGTTTTGAGTGAAATTAACGGGAGGCAATCCAATATTGATAATTTTGTTAATCCTGAACAAAATTAGAGATATTTATTACCTCCCTTTAAATATGCATATACGTTCTAAAAAAAAGCTTCTTATTTCTCCAAGAACCAATCAGACGCTTACAATTTCAATAAATTCAGTGAAAACGTGCGTGACTTTTTGTAGCTTTATTTAATTTTTTTAATGTAGTTGTTGATTTTATCCATTTAGTCATTATGAGGCCTATAGAAATGGTTTGAGAGAGTTAGGAATGAATGAATGAATGGAGCGTTGATTGCGTGATTTAGAATGGTTTGATCGAGGTGAATGTAAATTTCACGATGTTCGTAACAGAAACTCTGTACTGACAGGATATCTGTTGATATGTACTATTGACAATTTTATGGTTCATAAAGTAAACAAGAGGACCGTGCTATTCCTAATTCGCTCATCTGAGACTCCTTCACCGCCGAGAAATCACGTGAATAATACAGACAGATGTCCATTCCTAAGGAAATAATTTGTTTATTTTTTAAATGCCCTGAACTGTTCTCAAAATATTGTTTGAAGATTTTCTTCTTTGTTTGTATGTTGAAATTCAATGCACATGGACTCAGCCCAAGTTTATGATCATATAAAAATATCATGAACAAATTTCATATTAAATTTACTGTCAACCTTCTAATTTGAAAGAAATAGATTTGTAAATAGTTCGCTCTGTTTCTATGTAAAATGGGATGCGCCCGGGCAGATCAAAGATATGACCCCATGGTCATAATATGAACAAACTTAGTAGACAGGGCTGTTGAATTCCCATGTTCGACTTGTCCGAAACGGGCTTTTCTACCAGTGGACAAACAAAGCATTTTGTTATGCCACTTGTCCGTGGACAAAAAATACCAGGGCAGCTCTAAGAAAAAAAATGAAATGCGACCTCTGGTGGACCTCTGATTGACCGAATCTCTTTTTCAAATATGTTTTTACCGAGTTCCCAGATAGTCCCCTTTCGGATCACGGGTCACCTATGTTTAAAAGTAGGAATGGCGTGTAAAATTGACAGAAAAGATCAAATGTTCTCACTAAAAAAAGACGAGTTTAACTAATCAAAATTCCCCGTGCATTATTCATGAGAACGAGAAAACGCTAGCAAATTGTTCCAGGATCGATGAATGTAGTCTACGAAATGGACCGACACTATGTTACCTAGGATGACCTTAGCACACTACTTATCAAACGCTCCGAAAATGTTTAAAAAAATATAAAAAAAAGTCTTCGAAATCAATTAAAACGGTCTAAATTTTCTTCACGCCTTGAAAATTATTTGGCTGGTTTGGCATAAAAAGCGCCAGATTTGTCCGTGAAAAAAAACAAAAAAAAAAAAAAAACCAGAAAATTACTTATATTATTAATAAAAGGGGGGCAATATTTATGAAATGATTTCATTTTCGTATGATTAGTCGATGAATAGAGCCTAATGGGGGAGACGTTATATGCAAGAGGTAAAATCCGAGGGCGGAGACCGAGGATTTTGCTTTGCATATAGCTCCTCCCCCATCAGATTTTTTTCATTGACACATCAATGCGAAAATGAACTAATATCCATTATAACACGATCACAAATTTAAAATTATTTTTTCTACCCTCTCTTGGATGTAAAATTGTATAAAATCCTTTACCGGGAGTAAATTCAATGACATTAAGGATATTGACGTTTGGAGAATTTCACAGAAAGCGAAGCGAGTCATTTTGTACGTGGGTTATATGACGTCAAAAGCATAAACGTTTGCGCTAAAGATGACGCTGAGTAAACAATGGGCAGAGCTATCTGCGTACACATGATTGATTGATTGATTGAATGGAGTCTAACGCCGCTTTCAAAATTATTTCATTTATATCGCGACGGATGGAGCACCTAACAATGGATTCCTGGTATTTCTCTCTCCAGTACAACTACTACATCCTTTCCTAGCCTCCAGCTACTATCTCTCATAGGTCTACGATTTTCAACCCGTTGGTTAGAAACAAATAGTCGGAAAGAATGGGTGCCGCCGTCGGGGATCAAACCCGGGACCTCTAGATTGACACTTCGACGCGCTACTAACTGCGCTATGACGGCGGCCGGGCGTACACATGAATCATATTGGGAATAAAGTTCTATTTAATTTCTTCTTATTTCATATATGCGTAGTACGCCATCGTGTTATAATGCTAATTTCGCCCCAGTTGGGCGACATTGGCGAATATCGTATTACCTTAATTAACCTTCACTCAAAATTCACCAATCAGACTCATTCATTTTCATTCAAAAATCATACTCGTCAATTTCCTAATGTTGTTAGCCCGACACCTTTTTTTATCCTATTTAATTATTACCGGGCGTTCATCCTAATTTCGCAAAGAAAGGTGAAATTCTCATGACCTACAAAATGTCATTAGAAGAGGGAAGTATTCTCAGAGGTTAATAAAATTACCGCCAACCGACTTGTCAAAGTGAAAGATTCTTTGCTTTTGGTGGAATCTTTTGTTTTTTTTTTCTTTTGATAAGATTGTGAGTGACTTGTCCAATAGAATTTAGAAATTATTTCTTTTAAACTTGTCCACAGGTGTCTTTTTTAAATGGAAAATACCTTGCTTTTATCAGTCAGCGACATTTCGATCACGTGTTGTTTGGGACATTTTGATCACGTGTTTATACAGCCAATGGCATTTAAAATTAAATGTTCTGTTTTTATTAGGACATATTACGAGAACTAGCAAGATACAACGAGTGTTACAACTTTTTTTTCATCAGAACATTTTTTTTATTTGGGATACGTATTGAAATTTTAGGGCGCTTTACGTGTAGTTTTTTTTTATTATTATTTATCATGTACAGTTAAATCAGTTTTGAAATGGACAAGATGAATGATTTTGTAATTATTTTGGAATTAAATTGAATGAGTGTGTGGAGCGAGGTTTGAGTGAATTTAATGGGAGGTAATCCTATATCGCAAATTTTGGTCAGGATGAACACAATTAGGGATGTTTATTACCTCCCTGAAATAAAATATGCATGCAAGTTCTATAGATAGCTTCCTATTTCTTCAAAAAACTATTAGACGCTTACACCTTGAATTATGTCAGTGAAAATCCGTTTTTGCTCTATCTAAATTTGTTTTGAATGACGTTGTTGATTCTATATTTTTCAATAGGTTTGAGCGTTTTTGAATGGTTTGAGTGAGTGTTTGGAATGAATGAATGGAGCGCTGAGTGACTGATTCAGAATGGTTTTGATTGGAGTGAGTGTCAATTTCACGATGTAACTAACTGTACATATATACAGTTAACAACATCGAGAAATTGACAAAGTGAATGATTTTGGAATGATTAAGGAATGAAATTGAATGAGTGTGTGGAGCGACTTAGAGTGAATTTAATTGGAGGTAGTCCTGTATCGGAAATTTTGTTCTGGATAAACAAAATTAGCAAAATTGATTACCTCCCTTTAAAAAAATATGCATACAAGTTATATACATAGCTTCTTATTTCTTCAAGAACCTATGAGACGCTAACAATTTGAATTATGTCTGTGAAATCGCGATTTTTCTCTATCAAAATTTATGTCGAATGACGTTGTTGAATCTAATTTTTTCAATAGGTTTGAGCGTTTTCGAAAGGTTTGAGTGAGCGTTTGGAATGAGTGAATGGAGCGCTGAGTGAACGATTTAGAATTGTTTGATTGAGGTGAGTGTCTTAGCTTGCTATATCTTCAAGAACCGTTCAGACCTTACAAATCGAATTACATTAACAAATGTAAGTGGAATTGTGATTTTTTCAAGCTTTGTTTGTTTTGAAAAGCGCTGTTGATTCTATCTTTTTCAGTGAGTTTGGGGTGTTTTTTAATGGTCAAAGTGAGTTTTTGGTATTACTGGATGGAGACATGAGCGAGTGATTTGAAAAGGTCTTGATCGAGATTAATGACAATTTCATGATATGACTAACTGTACACTATGTTAAACCGATCTACAGGTTAACATAAGAATTGAGTGTAATAATGTTGCTAAATCCCATGGTATGTTTTTATATGGAGTCATCCCATTTTAGTGAATAAGCTTTTGTTATCAAGTCTTAGTAATTAGAGTTTCATCATTTAACTCGACAACGACTGTGAACAATGAAGAGTGAACAAACTAAAGGGGTAATCTCGAAATGCTCACATCGAGTAAGGCTAAGCAAAACAGATATTGTGGTTTACGCTCTAAGTCACATGCTAATGAATAAAATTTAACATCATTAATTCATTATAAACAATTTCATCTTGATGAAAACGTTTTTAAGGTTAGGCCCTAAGACAACCTTCATGTACATATACACACACGCGCTTGCACGTACGCAACTACCGCAACATACGTAAATAAATTAGAATCTAAAACGTTTTTTGTCTATTTGTCAAAAGCTAAGATATACAAAATAACCACACACATTTTCACACGTTAAATCAAACAAATGCAACAAAATGTGGATTCATTTCATGCTGCCATACAATATATATCTTCGTAGTTTCAGAAAGTTTATAGAAATTTTGCCATCATATTGTGTCGTGCAATCGATGAACCTAAGAATATTTTTCTTTCATTTCTACCATCAGCTGACCTTCGTTCAGGATGACAAAACTATGCGAGCATGTTGCCATTTTTCTGCGCTGTGTACGCACGTACACGTGCAAAGTGGGATAAAATAGGCAAACTGTTAGCACCGTTTAGTGTTTCGAACAAAGGACGGGTTCTTAAACAGTATTCATTGTCTGTTGTTCTTTAATCTACTGTTTTTTCTAATAATATTCCCTCCGTTTTTCGAATCGATGTAATATTTCCAACTAATTTGCAGTTATTAAAGCATACCATTTAGAATTGAATAATTTAGAGGTTAACTGTTCTAATAACAAACGGAAAATAACAAAGGTTTAATTCATGCATTTTCTTTTTCAAAGATACAATCAAATTAAGTAAGATTTCAGATTTGTCGAAAATGCTAACAACAGTCCTCTTCAATTAAGATACTGTAAACAAAAGGGGTTGCATTCATTATCGTTTCGAAGATAAATTCCTTCTCAACAATAGGTACAAACGATATCAATTACCTTGTAGTCTATGGGGTTTATCAGGTTAAGTCGAAATATACATATATATTTACTTCAAACACATTCAACTATACAAAGCGTTAAAGTTCAAAAATACTTCAAAAGATATATTCACATCAATTTTAAACCCCACGACATTAAAATTGAAGAGTAGCATCACCTTTCTTTTAAACATTTTTGGACAGTGTATAAACGAAACAGCTTAATTTTGAAAACGGTCGTGTTAATGTTCTCTTGAAAATGAATTCATTCTCTATAGGAATTTTTGTATAGTCTATTATATACATATACCTTTACAGACAAATAAAGGTTCTTAAATTGAGAAATCTAATACTAATCTAATATCATTAATTATTAAGGCCCAAATTACATGTACGTCTGTGAAAATTCCAAATTAATAAAGTCACACTTTTCTTTAGAGATGTAATTTAAGATCAAGAATCAGAATTGAACTTTCTGGATGATTCAGTTTTACTGCATGAAAATCATTTCGAAAACTGATTTACATCGTTTAAGTTCCTACGCAAAGACAGAGATCTTGTTGGAATGAGTCGCAGAACGTCTTCGTTAATTAGTGCAAAGTCATTAAAAGTGAAACACAATATATTGACCTTATTACTATTTTTAAGGGAATCTCCAATGACACACTTCTTAGTTATCTTTTAGATTAACGCAAGAAACTACATTGCAATAGGGCTATTAAGTTGTTTTGCCTAAGCAGACCTATAGAGGCGACAGTATGTAGGTTTGATTCTTTATCTTCATTTTGAAAAAAAGGGAATATCAAAGACTTAATTCTGAATATTCTCATATACTCAGTTCCATAAGAAAGTGTGCACTTCTACTTTTTTTATTTTTTCTATTTTTTACGAATATGAAGGAACGCTTGCTTATGAAACTATTGTCATGTTAGGAATGACCCTTCTGAATCGAGGAATAAAATCCGATTTCGATAAGTTGCGAAAAACTGCGGACTTTTGGTCAGCACATGCAATAATCAGTTTTGTCCATCTGAAATTTCCTTTCTTTACTAATAGATATTTGCTCAAATAGCATTTCCGAGTTTGCATAGGCGCTCCCTAACTGTTCCAAACATAAGTTTGGTTTTACATATAGACGTAACATTTACGCTAACGCTAGAAATCTCTACGCTGATTGGCCAGTAACGTCAGATCAAACAGTGCAATAGCGCTCTACATTATTTATTTGTACTCAAAAGAGTACTTTAAAGTGGAAACATAAGATTTCTATTGGAACATGCCTGCGTATTTCATTTTGTGGGGAGTTTTCTTCGCATGGGGTTTAATTTTGCCCAGCCACAAAATTTGCTGGTAAAACTTCGCTGTTGCATGGCGTACAATTTGCATTCATATGTGAATTTATTGCAAGGTAGGACACAATAATTAAACTGAGTGTAATCCAAGAATTATTATTCATCAACTTTAGAATGTACAGGCAAATTGCGCAAAAGCATAGATTCTTTTCTAGCCAAAGAGCATTGAGTGTCGCGTGCTTGCTTTTGAGAAGAACTCATGGTCAATAGGTTTGAGCTGTGTCATGCAAAATTTAGCGATGGTAAATGGTGTAACTTCTGAGATATTTGAATTTTAAAAGTGCACACTTTCTTTTGGAACTGAGTATATAATGTCTTCATTATTGTCTCTGGTAGGATATCTTTAACAGTCACAGTTTGGAATGCAATTTAACAGATTATTCTCAGCAACTATTGCACTTAATCATTTAAGAGACCGGAAATGATAAAAAAATCTGTACAACAGCCAAACTCATTGTCACAAAAAGTATGCTTATATTTCAAACACTAACACAAGCCCTGATATTACCTGTACAGGGACAGGGGCTGATACTGTTTGTAATAACTGGAAATACTTTATGGTGACCTGTAATAAAGTATTATATTATGTTTGTAATAACTGGAAATACTCTATGGTGACCTGTAATACAGATATTTATACCATTTGTAATAACTGGAAGTACTCTATGGTGACCTGTAATACAGGTATTTATACCGTTTGTAATAACTGGAAATACTCTATGGTGACCTGTAACGGACCAAATATTACGGAAAAAAAGTGTTATTTAAACCATTTACCCAAAAGATGGGATTTTTAGTGGGTTCTTTAGATAAATTTCATCATTATTTGTGGATGCCAAATGCTATTTAGAACAAAAAGGTCAGGTTCAGGTCAATATGCTACCATTATACATGCATAAGTACGTAGAATGTAGTTAAGTAGGTTTAAGTTGTTGAGTTGTAAAAGTCAATAAGTTTCATACGTAGACAGTTGGAAGTAGTTCTCTACATGTACAGTTAACAGCATCGTGAAATTGACAAGGTGAATGATTTTGGAATGGTTAAGGAATTAAATTGATTGAGTGTGTGGAGTGAGTTTTGAGTGAATTTAATGGGAGGTTATCCTGTATCGCAATTTTTGTTCAGGATGAACAAAATAGTGATATGTATTACCTTCCTTTGATAAAATATGCAAAAAAGTTCATTTATTGCTTCCTATTTCTTCAAGAACCAATCAGTAGCTTAAAATTTCAATTATGTCAGTGAAATCACGCTTTTGTTCTTGCTTTGTAATTTTGAAGATAGTTGTTGATTCTATTTTTTAGTCATTTTGAGCGTTTTTGAATGGTTTGAGTGAGTGTTCGGAATGAATGAATTTAGCGCTGAGTGGGCGATTTGAACGATTTTGATTGAGACGAATGTCAATTTCACGATGTATTTAACTGTATATATCTTTCTTTCTTCGTTTATTTTGTTTACACAATAATGTTTGTTTACCTGGCTTTTCATTAGCTCATCAAGTTCATAAAACAAATGAACAATGTGACCTGTCACGCAAAAAGGGACCATCTGGATATCGTGTAACGTATCGTTTCAAGTCAAACTGCACGGATTGTGCAGACTGACTAAGATCGAAGCTTTCACACTTTTTTTCTTTCTTTTTGAATCCTACCTTTCTATGAACACAATGCTGGAATAACCCCTGTTTGACCTATACTAGAACCAAACTCCCTTTTTTCAAATATTTAGATTGGTCAGAAGTGCGTGCCGGTTCAAGTTCTCATTTATGGGCAAATTATTTCTGGCCCGCTTTCGGGTCGGGTGTGGACTGATCTCAATGTCAACTATCAGAATAGCCTATTCTAACAGTCGATATTTGGACTAGACTAGAGCTGGTAACCCGCTGTCTGAGAGATACTCTGATATAGCGGGCAACCATACCCGCCCAGGGTCAGAAATAAGTTGGCCCAATGACGTCAGTCACACGTTTAAAAAGATTTTAAATGTACATGTACACTTGAAAATAACCCTTAACCCCGATGTTCTGTACGTGTGTCAGAATAATAATTTCATAGTTGTTCTAAATTATATATATACGTTCCTTTCAGAAAACCTGTCTTGAGGAAGATCCTATAATTACACAAGATTCATAACTTGTCGCATAAGAAATGACTATCCTAAAAGTGCGAAAAGAGTCTAAGTTAGACTGTACTTGCTGAGATGAATGTTTTGTTTGTTTTCTCCTCGCGGACTTTCTTTGAACCTAGATGTTAAACGACACGCACATTGTGGATGTTTATAGTTTACTTTATATCAGCTTACAATTAACAACATCGTGAAATTGACAATTGTATTGAATGAGTATGTGGAGTGAGTTTTGAGTGAAATGAAATTTCTTCAAAGACTAATCAGACGCTTACAATTTTTATTATGTCAGTGAAATCGTGTTTTATAGCTATATTTATATTGAATGTAATTGTTGATATTATCTTTTTTTGTGATTTTTGAGCGTTTTTAAAGCTTTGACAGAATGGTTGGAATGAATGAATGGAGCGCTCACTGACCGACTGAGAATTCTTTTTATTGAGATGAGGGTCAATTGCACTATGTTACTAACTGTACGCCGTTCAGCGGTTTTAGTGAAAAGAATTGCGGTGAGCTTTCGTCGTAACAAATAGTAACGGTTGATTATATCTTTTCTTTCAGCCCATTTCAGCGTCTGTCCGAGAAATTGGTTGAAGCGTTCGAGAAAATGTTATTTCTTCTCCAAAATTAGCATGGAATATTTCGACGGCGATGTAAGTGTTGTATAAGTTGGTCTTTTTGGCTTTTATTTACGTCGTTTACTTTCTTTAAACTTCTTCTCCTCCTGAACCAACCGGTCAATTTCAATGAACATTGTCAGAATACTTCTTAGTTGACGCTCCTCAAAAAGTGCTTGTGAAATTTCTATTGACTCTCATAAATGGGCGGGGCAGGGCGAGTATTATTTTGACTCTTAAATCTTAAAATATCTTCTCCTCCGTAAGAAATAGGCATATTTCAACCAAATTTGTTAGAAATGTTCTTGTGTGACCCTTTTCAAAATTTGATTGCGAAATTTTGATTTATTTCCTAACAAGGGCGTTACAGGTTGGGGCTTATCTACCTCATAAATCTTAAAACGTCTACTTTTCAGTATCTAATGGGTAAACTTTAATACAATTTTGCAGAAAATTTAGGTGAGGGATTTATGGCCATTCTGACCTTTTGTTTGGAATAACTAGCGGCTTCGATTCCTAACCGTGCTACGTCAGAGTAGGCCGACGTTTAGGAGACTATTGATTTCCCGAACGCGCATTAACTCGCTGGGGTACAAAGGGGAAGTAACACATTAACGCTGATTGTGTCAAATATTTTGTCTAATATTTTATGCCCCCTTAAGTAAAGATTTGCATGTCTTACTGATTTTGTGTTTACGTACAAATCAGCCGCTTAAAATTCTACACCACACAATAAAATCATTTGAGTGTTACTTGTCCACGGACAGAAAAATACATTTCGTCAATAAGAAAAGCCAATGTCAGAGACATTGGTTTTTCCTTTTGCCGAAATGCATATGTCATCTCAGTAAGACAACTCTGGAATGGGTGTTTAACACCCATGGGTGATTTTTTTTATCTTATAACTATACAAATATCCCTGTGATAACATCCCGTATGATATTTTTTATGATGTCACTTAGCTATTTAAGAACAAAGATATAATGCGGTTGTTTTTAGAAACTTGCATTTCGGTTAGAAACATCGACGAAAACAAGACAAATAGAGGCTATAAGATAAATATGATACTTACTTAATGTATTGTATGAAAAAAATATCTAACTCGGTTGTGAAAATTGATAATTGTCTCGGCAGAGCCTCGATAATGATCAATTCTCCCTACCTCGTTAGATATTTTTTCTCATACAAAACAATGAATATGTATTAAATATTTCTCATTCAAATTACAGACCTATTGCAACACTCAACATGGTTCCAGAATACTTCGCGTTGACGACGTTCCGGAACATAACTGGATAAACGTCCAAATACGACAATTGAACGACACGTTTTGGGTTGGGCTGATAGATAGAGCGAGGGAGGGCTCGTTCAGGTGGGAGAATGGCGGGGACTCACCGAGGTTTACTAATTGGGACTCGGGTGAACCTGATAGTGGTGGCGACCATTCGAGAGATGAAGATTGTGTAATCTTTAATAAGCCGCGTGACTATAAATGGCACGATGCTCCCTGTTCGGAATTTCATAAAGTTATCTGCGAGATTCGGTAGGTCTTCGTATCATATATACAAATGAAATCATTCATCCTGTTTGATAAGGTTCAATTAATAACGTCGTGAAATTGATAAGGTGAATGTTTCTGGAATGATTTTGTGTGGATATTGAACGGAGTGTGTGGAGCAAGTTTTGAGTTAATATAAAGGAAGGTAATCCGATATCACTAATTTTGTTCAGGATAAATGGTGGGTTCGTGAATACATTGAAAGCTTGAATTGTATGCATCATTGAAGGGGGATAATTAAGATCGCCAATTGTTCATATTGAAAAAAAATTAAAAATATTGGATTATCTCCCTTTAATTTCACTCAAAATTCATTCATCACAGTCATTCACTTTATTGCCCTACTGGCGGAAGGCCAGGGAGTAATTGTCCTTCGTTTGGCGTCTGTGCGACAACCAGTCCGTGCGTACGTTATTTAAAGATATTCTCCTCATTGGCCAATGGGTTGTTTAATAAACTTAGGAGAAATATTTCTAGATGACATTCATCAAAATTTGCTCAAGAAATTTTGATTAACCCATAAATGGGGGGGGGGGATTTTTTCTTTCAAATATTTGAAAATCTTCTAATCCTTAAACTATAGGGCCAATTTCAGCGAAACCTGGCTTTAATGTTCCCTTGGTGGCCTTTATAAAAAGTTTTGAAGAAATTCAGATAATCCACGAAATATGAGTGTGGCCGGGGCGGGGCCTATTTTTACAATTAAACCTATCAAGTCTTCTTTTCAAAATTAATAGACCAAGTTTTAATAAACTTGGTATAAACATTGTTTTGATGACACACTGGGTCAATTGTTCCTGAAAATACTTTTAGAATCGTCTACAGATTGTAATCAGCTGAATGTAGGAAATGAGTCATGTAAAGAGTTTGTTGGTTACAGTTAACAACATCGTGAAATTGGCATACAACTCGGTCAAAACCATTCCAAACCACTCGCTCAGCGTTTCATTCATTGATTCCAAACACTCACTTAAACCATTCAAAAACGCTCCGAATCAACGTCATTCTAATAAAAAAAAAGCAAGAAAAACATGATTTCATTGACATAATTGAAATTTAAAGCGTGAGATGGGTTGTTGAAGGAATGGGAAGCTGTTTATAGAATTTTTTTTGCATATCATTTAAAGGGGGGTAATAAATATCGCTAATTTTGTTCATCCTGAACAAAATTTGCGACATTGGATTACCCAACATTAGATTCACTCAAAACTCACTCCACACTCATCCAATTTCATTACAAAATCATTCACCTTGTCAATTTCAAGATGTTGTTAACTGTACCATAGTCAAGCGTTTCAGTTTCGGATTTTATTGCTTACTGTTAGGAAGCTCGTAAAAATTAAAAGTCTATTTAATTAGAATGATTTTGGAATGGAATTATATGAGAAGAAAAGGCTAATTTTGAATGCTTTTCAATGAAAGTAAAACATCTACATGTAATTCATAATTTCATCGAATTTGATAAAATAAACGATAAATATTTACCTCGCAGTAATAAAATAATTTTGTGTTTTTTGTGTCACGAGAAATGAGACGATTAAAAATCAACACCAGCCAATTAAATCTTGCAATAACTTGATAAATTTGATTAAAACGTTGATCATTTAGAACGATTTTAAAGCGTTTTGAACAATTTCTTAGCGTTTGGGAATAATGTTAATTGGTGTTTGGAATGAAAGATCGGAGCTCTGAGTTATTGAATTTGAATGTTTAGTATCGGAATGAGAGACAATTTTACAATTAAAACATGTAACTATTCAATACATATCTAAGATTTTCATACATCGTTTATCATGTATTGCTTATTCCTTTTTTCAGATATTGACAGTAACTTACGACCCTTAAGGTAATGACACGAGCGGATACTCTGAATTAATGAACTATTTATTCTGTGATTGAAATTGTGTAAATAATACATTTTGTATGAACATGTTTTAAATATTTTCAATCGTATATGTTTTAAGTCCACTTTCGATAGTTTTTCAGAATTGATACAGGCGCAGTTAAGAAAATTGTGAAATTGACTAGGTAAATAATTTCATTCGGCTATCATTCTGAAAAACCATGCACTCCAAAACGTTGCGGAATTATAACACGTCCATTAACTTAAGCTTTAAAGACTCGGACCAGTAACGCAGCCGCGCTGCCTGGTCCGTTTTTGTGGAGGTCTTTCCAAATGCGAATCGAAGAACATGTAAAGATAATAATAGAAAATGGTCTGTCAATTTGTCACAAACAAATAACAAAACACCGTGGGCAAAAATACACTGGGGAACAAAATCCTGTCAAAACTTTTTGTAAATTACATACCAACGGATCAACCCAACACTGTAATAGGTTATCATATTTATATTGGCACTGCCGATAGTACTGCGTTATATCCAAAATACGAGGTCCGTTATTTTACAGATTTGAATTTGGCGCGTGATCACGTCATTATAAATATAGTAAAAAAATCGTAAATTTGAAACTCATTCCGATTAAAATCATTCCAAATCATTCACTCAGCGCTTCATTCATTCATTCATTCATTCATTTATTCATTCATTCAAAACACTCACTCAAATCGATTAAAAATCGCTGAAATAATGGAAAACATTTCGAAATCGTTAAAGGCGATCAACATAAAATTAAAATCTATCAAATTATTCAACGATTTTATTGGCTGGTTTGGCTTTAAAAGGGTCTGATTGGTCCACGAAGACACACAAACAGAAAAGTGCGCATATTTTTTAAAGGGAGGGGGGTTAATGAATAGCGCAAATTTTGTTCATCTTGAACAAAATTAGCGATATCGGATTACGTCTCATTGATTTCATTCAAAACTCGCTCTACACACTCATTCAATTTCATTCCAAAATCGTCCCAAAATCAATAATGTTGTCAATTTCACGATGTTCTTTACTGTACCTAACGAGTGTAATTCACCCGAAGACGTGGTCGCAGTTTATATTATAGGTTATTGAATTTATATGGGAATATATTGTGTCGGTCGAGTTCTTTTGGCAGAGTGCCCGAGCTTGCGAGGGCAACTACGCCAAAAGAACGAGTCCGACACAATATATTCGCATTTAAATTCAACAACCTTTTTATTGTATACTTTGATATTGTTGGACGATGTTCACTTCTTATTTATTAATTTTTACATCAACTATACTTAAAGAACGTTGTTTTTTTTTTATTTAAATTTAAACCGCATTTTAAATAACGGTTACGTCATAAACCTTTTTCCCGCAAAATCCTTTCCGTTATATTTTTACGTTCGGATGAATACATCCGTTGCTATGAAGTAACAGTGTAAACAAAAAGGACGGCGGTTTTTGAAAGGATTTTAAAATAACGTATTTAAAGGAGAAACAAAAACAGTGATTTGGAAGAAATTGGGGGGGGGGGGGCGGGGGGGGGGCATCTGAGGAAAGACGTAGAGGAGGAGGGGATGAAGTGGTTGATTTATCGGAAAATGTTTTCAAATAGATAGAAACAAACAATGATGTATTGTCCTTTAGACATTCAAAGAACTTGAAAAGTATTTCTTTACTCTGATAACACTATTTCTCGAATATTGAACGCAAAAAGGAAGCGTTGATAATGTGATGTTTTTGCTGACTTATGGCGAGGTAGCAACCAGAAAGTAGTCCAGTCCATTTGTGCACGTGAAAATAATCTTAGTGCAATATCAAAGTATGCAATATCAAAAATAATGCATACTTTCCTCCCGTTCAAATACATAGAGACAATATCAAAGTATATAATAACAAGTCATTTTGTTGACTGCCTCGGTGGCCTAGTGGTAAATGCACTCGACCCGTGACCTGGAGGTCCGTGGTTCGAGCCCCACTGTCGCCTTGGTGTGTTTATGGGCAAAACACTTAATAGCCAGCCCTAGTTCACCCAGCTGTAAAAATGGGTAGCAGTAGGTTTAAACCACTGCCTCTCTCTCGGGGACGTGAAAACATCAGGATTGAGCGTTCGAGAGCGATTCTGTAAGCTTAAGCTTTCGTCGCAATCGAACTAAAATAAATTAGTATAAACTAAGTCATTTTGTTTGATATTTCGCCAATCGAGACAATTGTCAATCGATATATCCTTACAACGTTCAATACTGTCACGAATATATCGTAAAACCGGGAAACGACAAGAAAAGCTTGTACTGCTTATCTTTGTATGTCAAACCGACATACAAAGATAAGCTATACAAGCTTTTCTACAGCGGGCCGATTTTACAATTTTCTCACAAGTGATGATTTAAAATAGAGTCACATGGTGTTACGTAAAAAACACGTGAAATGTTTAATTTTCTCACGCTTGGACAAGACGTACTTAAAAACTAAGATACAATCAATAATTAAAAGTACTTAGCTAGTCGGCTATAACGAAAATCAAGACATCGGGCCATCGTATCTTACACACAATTATCAAAATTGACGGTAAAATATTCAACAGTTACATTTATATTCGTCTGTTTTACGCTATAAGTTTCAGTTCTTCAAAATGAAAAAAAAAACATCCTTTTGCACGAATTGAAATGGGTATATGTAAAGCGGCCCATATACGATCAATATTATTCAAAAAATTATTCTAGGTTTTATGACACTAAATCTTCAATATAATATGACCTAGCTTGCAGGTGGGTGTTATTACACAAGTGGAATAACTATTCAAATGAGCTAAGATCGAAAAGCAACGCTATGTTTGATTTTGAAACTGACAATGGATTTGCTTACGTATTTAGAAAACGGCTTTATATGTTTCCTGGAATAATTTCATCGAAGAATAGCTGAATTTTTTCCCGTTTTATCACGAAAATTAAGATCATGTTATAAAAGACCACATCAAATTTCTGCTAAATTAATACCGAATTAATCAAACTTGTCATCAAAAAAAGATAAAAACTCGGCACAGTCTCGTTTTAATCTGTTTATAGTAACTGTTGTCTATTTTAATAAAGACGGTGTTCAATGACCACTCATTCAATATCATCTAAATATCGCTCATAGAAATTCAATGATAATGTAGATTTCGTTGATTTGAAATTTTGCTCGTTTGTTTTTTTGAACATGTTTACTCTTCAAAAGAAGTTCTTTGACA
Organism: Fragum whitleyi; assembly: GCA_948146395.1. Taxonomy (NCBI): domain Eukaryota; kingdom Metazoa; phylum Mollusca; class Bivalvia; order Cardiida; family Cardiidae; genus Fragum; species Fragum whitleyi. The sequence goes on from OX411558.1 coordinate 10,145,347, forward strand.
TCTTTTAAAAATCGACTTACAAGCTCACCTGAGCACGAGGTGCTCAAGGTAAGCTATGAGATCCATTAATATCCGGCGTCCGTCCGTCTGTCTGTCCGTCCGTTTGTCCATCCGTCTGTCCGTCTACTTGCTTTAATTTATAGTATTTGGCATCACATGTGGTATTATCAGAACAATTATTACAAAAAATTATATATTTGCTAAATATCGACAAGGTTTCTTTCATTGAAAATACTCGAGGACATCACTGAGGTGACCATTGGATTCCTAAAATGTCAGGGAAAAATGATAAAATTAAAGTAAAAGACATGCAAAGAGGGACATGTTATCTAAACCAATTTTCTTGTAAATCCAGCGATTTAATTTGATCAAAGTGAGTTTAAAATTTTTCAACCCGTTTTAATCAGAAGCACTTTTTCAACTTTCACTGTTATCCTCCATATTGTTTTGTTGTAAAACTGGGTCATGTCAAATGGTTTGAGATGATTTGATTGGTTGATTGGGCGGCAAACAATGCGATGTAATAGGGGTCGTGTGTGTTTCTTATAGCCAATGAAATAGTGTGAAACTGAAAAATATCATTTGGATTGCTTCTAAACAAAGACAAAGTGTCACCTCAGTGATGTCCTTGCAATTTGAGGATGTATTCTTCCTATTTATTCTGTAAGTTTAAGACCAACTTCAACAAAAAATTGCATTCATATAGAAATTTACATGGGCTTCAAAGATACATTTTATCTTTTTGTATTTGTCAAAAAAAATCTTGGTAATATTGATAAGAAAGTTGACCTAGAATTTTTGAAAGACACCTTGTCATTATTTAATGATTATTATTTTCATAATTTCTTTGATACTGTCACCTGAGTTTGACATGACATGTTTATCTTAGGCCTTTCATCATAAAGATTCGAATTATTGCACCAATGTGAATATTAGTCTTGTTGAATTGTGGTATCCCAGATTTTATATTGAAATTGACAAAATCTTCAAAAATCTTTTATTTGGAAACCATATAGCTTAAAACTCCGACATTTAGCATGAAACATAATCCTAAGAACATTTAATGTGCCAACTTCAACCGAACCTTTCCCTGTGCTGTGAGGTCCTTGATGTCACAAATGAACTAAGAAAGAAGCATCAACAATCTCCTGATTCTAAAAAGCAAGGCACGCATCTCTCATATTTTGCCAATGTCCATATAGACTTAAACTTAAACTTGGTAATTTGATTAAACGCCTATTTCTACGTTAAAAACATATTCAATGGCGTTGTACATAAAAGTGTATAAACAAATAATTCATGTAAAACAATATCAAATTATAAAAGGTATAAGAAATAAGTCGTAAAACTACCCCATACTTGTTTAAAAAATAAATTTCAATTTAGAAAAGGTCGAAAAAGTCTTTAAAATAGAAGGATTTGAGTTTTCGTTTAAAGATATCTATGGTTTCTGATTTCCTGATGTAGACTGGTAATTCGTTCCATAATTTTGGGCCCATCGTACTGAAACTCCTGTCAGAAAATGATTTCCTCTTATTAAAAGGAACATGGAAGATTCCGTCAGACGATTCGGCAGATCTCAAAGCTCGTTTTTGCACTCTGTAGGATAGGAGTTCTGTTAAGTAAGCGGGTGCTTTTCCTACAGAGCAATTGTACATGTATGTGAGGATCTTAAAGCTAATTCGTGCTTTGATCGGAAGCCAATGCAGGTCATGTAGAGCCTTTTTTGCGCTGTCATACTTGGAGCGACTAAGTACGAGTTTAGCACACATATTCTGTATACGTTGGAGCTTTGATAATTCTGTTTTTGAAATGCCATAGAGAATGATGTTACAATAGTCTAAATGGGATATAACTAAAGATAAAACCAGAGTTTCAGCAGCTTCCTTCGACAAATATTTTCGAATGCTCTTAATTTTGAAGTAATTCAACATAGCGGTTTTACACTTTTTGTTCACGTGATCCTTGAAGCTAAGTGATTCATCTAAAAAGGCACCGAGATATCTAATGCATTTTTGAGATTTGACAATATCGCCACATATATTAATTTGTTTTGTCCTACATTTCGTGAGCTGTTGACGACTTCCAAAAAGAATGAACTCTGTTTTTGAATTATTCATCTTAAGTTTATTGCTGTTCATCCAGTCGTTTATAAGGACAGCGCATTCTTCCATCTCTTTGATAGCAATAGCTTCCTCAGTTGGTGATGGTTTAAAACGTCTATTCGCCGTGTGGTCATCTGCGAATCCGTACACTGAAATGGATGGAGGCACTATGTCAAATATAGTTCCTGCGTAAGCTAAGTAAAGCCATGGCCCAAGACAGCTACCCTGGGGGACACTGCAGTCAAGTTCTCGCGCAGAGGAAGTATTTGAGTTAACACTGACTTTACAGCTACGTGGTCGCAAGTATGAGTCCATCCATTTCAGCGCAGATCCGGAAATTCCATACTGACTGTTAAGTACATCCAGTAGTATACTATGATCAACCGTGTCAAAAGCAGCGCTGAGATCAAGGGCAATAAGAGCTGTTACTTCCTGATGTTCCATTCCTTCAAGTATATCATTTACGAGCCTTAGAAGAGCAGATTCACATGAATGATATTGTCTGTAAGCTGACTGATTCTTTGGTAAAAGATCAAACTCATTTACATGGTCATTTATACGGTAGAGAGCGGCCTTTTCAATAACTTTGGACAAGAAAGACAGGTTGCTGACTGGTCTGTAATTGGAATATATGAGCTCAAGACCAGACTTTTTTAGAAGAGGTCTAATAATTGCTTCTTTCCATTTGGATGGAAAGACGCCCTGTGTCAATGACAGGTTAACAAGGTGTGTAACAGATGGTAAAAGATCTCCAAGGTAGGATTTTAATATCTTGGTTGGTAGAACATCTAACTCACAAGATTTATTTTGTAATTGATTTATAAGCTTTTCAACCTCGCCCTCACTTAAACATGTAAATGATTCAAATGGTTCAACACTTTTTGCGAGTGGTTTGTAGGTTTCAAAGTCCTTCAGAGATTCGCGGATTTTCTTGATCTTGTCCATGAAATAGTCAGCAAACTCATCAGCTACGTTGCTTTCATTTTGTACTTGAGGCATAGGATTTTCAGACTTGCTACCGGTCATTTCTTTCACAAACTTATACAGTTTTTTAGAATCACCTTTTGAGTCGATTACCTTTTTGCTTAAAGTATTTTGCTTTTCAGTTCTTAGTTCAGTATGATAATCTCGAAGTGCCAATTTATATGTTTCGTAGTCAAGGGGCTGTTTATATTTTCGCCAAAGTCTTTCAGCTCGGCGCATCACTCGTTTTAATGACATAATTTCATTATTGAACCATGGTTTTGGTGTTCTGTATATTTGAATTTTCTCTTTGATTGGAGCATGTTTGTTCAGTAAATTTTCAATGTCATTTTCAAAGGAATCGACCATTTCATTTACAGATTTTGAAGACAAGTCCAGTTTTGACAAGTCTTTAGTAAAGTCATCTTTATTCATATCTTTGAAGTTTCTATAAGAAATAGGCTTGCTGGTAATGTTTTCTTTTCTTAATTTAGTGATGGTTTTCACTACACAATGATCTGACAAAAAAGGACCCGGTTCACATGAATGCACATCCACTCCATTGTCAATTTCTGTGATCATCAGATCAAGCGTATGACCGTGTATGTGAGTTGGAAAATCAACGTGCTGTCGTAGACCTATGGCAGACAGAGAATTGTTGAAATCATCAATAACATTACTAGTTTTATCAACATGTAGATTAAAATCGCCCGTGATCATAAGATTTGAATAATTTGGGACTAGATATTCCAGAAATTGAAAGAATTCTGTATTGAATTGAGAAGTTGTGGTAAGTGAAGGTGGTCTATAGAGACCAAGACAATGTATTGTAACGTTTTTAAAGACCAACTGCCATAAACCATGTTCAAAACTTGTTGTAAGACCAGAGGACAGTTTACGCATGTTAACATCGCTGCGACAAGCCAGAGCAACACCTCCACCTATTCTTTTTTGACGATTTGAAACACTTATTTTATATCCATTTTGGTTTAAGTCAGCTGTTTCGTATTGATGTTGTTTCTCATCTGAGTACCAAGTTTCGGTTAAAACTGCGAAATCAATTTTCTGATCACGGAGCAATTGCCCAACAAGAACATCTTTTTTAACAAGTGATCTACAATTAAGGGTCAAACAGCAGACATTCTCTGTAAAACTTTTGATAATATTAGATCGTTTTGGATATAATAAATTTGAAAAATTAACACCAGTTTGGTTTCTAGCAATAACGTTTATTTTGGATTTTTTAGTCCCAGCTCGTTTACTTCTATAATTTAATATACCGAGACTTTTTATTCTACCTAGTGTATCGTGATTAGGTATTAAATATCGCCTAGACAGTGAACGAAAACTCTTCAATTCACGTGCAGTATAATGGATAATTGAACCCGTAGGTAAAGTCATAACGGTTAATCCCAGTAAGGTGTTCACCCAGGTAGATTTACAACAATGACCTAATTTGTAAAATTCTACAGTTTGTTTCAAATACAAATAAACTAAAAGCAGAAACGAGATAAGACAAAAGAAATACACTTTCATAATCAAAGTGTATTAAAAATAGTTCTCCACATAAAAATAAAGTTTGAACAATTTCTTTAATAAAATAAATTCAATAAATATCGGGATACAAATTAGCAGCCTATACAGTTGGCGCTAGTCGATTTCACCCAAGTATAGACCCAACAAAATAGTGTAAATTGCATTCAGATTAAAATTTAGCCTGTGCTGTTGGGAGTTATTCTTATAGACCGATATCATAGATATCAAGAGGGATTTCTTGAAAAAAATAGTTTGCCTTCCAAAATGTTAGGCCTGATACTTTCATTTTCTGCTTTAGTATTGACATATGTGTTCTCTCAATCCCCCCGCTAAGATACATGAACTAAACCTTCCTTAATTTACTTTAAATATGCATAGATCTTTGTCAAAGTTAAAATATATTTTCAATGTCAAAGAACTCTTTCGGGAACAGTATATTTACCTGAACACGATGAAACAATATTATACATTAACAAATGCAATTCTTTTTCTCTCATCTTCAAGATATTATTAGATTAATGTCGTATATGCATTTTGAATGTCAAATCATCGTAACTCCATCTCAAAATATTTGACATTCTGATCTTTGGTAGTATTATGGTTGACCACTCTCACAGTCTTGCAAAGCTTCTATGGTTTAATATAATGTCTGACACCTACGTCAAAGAAGAACTTTTTGGCTCAGTGGTTAACGCATTGGTTTTGTAAACCAATTATTTCTATTTTTCTTTTCTATTTGGGTTCGCCACCGGTCCGCGTCGGTTCCGTTCAGCTATGCTTCTGTTGCGTGGAATTTGTTCTTATGATGGGGGCTCGTCCGGGATAAGGCTGTTCAGCCATTTATGTTGGTTTATACCGACTTTGTAAGTGCATAAGTCCATTTACTCTTTAAAGTTTTATCTTCATCAATATATGATGACTCTTTAGAGGGGTGTTGTATGGGTGACTTTTCTCACCATACACCATAGCTTCTATAGTTTCAATACAATGCCTGGTAACTGCGTCAGGGAAGATCTGCTTTTGCTCAGTGGTTAGCGCAATTTATTCAAATAAATACTTTTCCACCTTGGTCCGACAACGGCTCGCGTCGGTTATGTTTATCTATGCTTAAAGTTGCGCTCAATGTATTCGTAAGATGGCGGCTAGTCAAATATAAGGCTATTGAACCATATATTTCGGATTTTTATTGACTGTTTTTGCTTAAAGCACATTACTGCCTAAAGTTTTATATCGCCATTATTATGATGACTCTTAAGGGGTTTGTTATGGGAGACCACTCTGACCGTCCTGCAAAGCTTCATTGGTTTAAAAACAATTTACCTGACACCTGTGTTGGGGAAGATCGGCTTTGGCTCAGTGCTTAGCACATTTGACTTTAAAACCATTATTTTCAATATTCATTGTCCGCGTGGGTTCGACACCGGTCCGCGTCAATTTTATTTCAGCTATAATCAAGTTGCGAACTATTGTTCACGAGAGTAGTCAAATGATATTTTATATCGTTTTCTCCTTTGAGTTAAAAGAGAGAAAATAAAGAAAATGCAGTCAAATCTTGTAATCTTCCCTTTTTCCCAATCAGCTTTCCCCCCTGGTCAGACTGCTGAGATAATACATTTAGGCGCAATCACAGATTCAATATATCTACATAGGGAGTTCAAACTTAAAATTGGGGATTGATTGTTTTGCAATTTTAGTTAAAACCCGTACGAAAAGAAAATATAAGGCTACAAATGGTTGGTATTGTACCGGTCAACTCGGCCCATCGAATAAATTGGCCCGGTCAACTCGGCCCCAATATAAAAGTCTATAGTAATTAAGATTCTATTCTATGAAATATGTATAAATTTTTCACAAATGACACTGTTTTACTTTACTAAGTTTACTTTAAATATTTCAGAAATATTATATTTGTGCTTTTAAAAAACATAATATCGAACCAATTTTTGAGTAAATGAGATTCTTCGAATGATTCTCAAAACATATTTTATATTTTTCCTAAATTTGCTGATTATGTATACTAAATTTCTTCACAACTTAACAAAGATTGAAAAAAAATCTATTTCTAGCAATTTTACTTAAAACATATTCACAAAAGAAACGGCGTTGGCATAAAATAATATAAGAGCGAGTTAAACGTTTGACCGTGTTGAAAATGGTCACCCTTCTAGGTCCGCCTTGAAGCTTCTGAATCACAGACTATCGACAAAATTTATTAATCCACATTTACTAGGAAGACAGAAATTAAACGAAACAATCATGAACAATAATATGAACGAGGAAACACCCTGAAATGTACCTAAAAAAATAAATATCCTGATCGGACTGTTTCTATTTTCTGTGACCTGGTGGCATTTTCAAAAGGCTCGAAATCCGATGACATTCCAGTTATAGCGACAAACACTCAATCCAGCCTAACTTAGAGCACATTTAAAATGCTTATCACAGGGGATTGAGTGATCACAGATCACACACTTCTACCATAATGTCCTTCTCGGTATCTAGTCGATTTCCAAATTATCCCGGTGTTCCAATGTTTACATCGCTGATTAAGTTCTTGAATCTACACAGTGTAAGATTGGCTCAAATTATATTCGTTCCTTTTCTTAGAATTTTCCAAAGAATGGATTTTTGCATCGAAGTAGCTTTATATATTCTCGAATTTTGGAAGCGTTAACCAAGATGGCGACAAAAAATTAATGAAAACGAAATTCTTAGGTTATCATTACGGATTGTCCGAAGGGTCCGAGCACAATAGAAAGTGAAAAAATATAACATTTAAAGAATAAAAGTAGAAATGTTTAGAATATCATAATTGGAATAATCGTACAGTTTAATGAAATATAGCAGATTTAAGAGAAAATCTAATCAGGGGTGCCCTTTCTTCAAACACTTTCATAATTAAAACCCAAAAAGCTGTTTATTGATAATATAGAGGATAACCAACTGGTTAAGCCTAATATGGAAAAAAAAACAACAAAACAACACTCGAATACGTTATTAGGCTGTTAAAAAATTAGTCCTGTGGAGTCGCTTTTTAACGCCTCATAACGCATCATCGTGAAATATTTTTCATATCAGGCATAACCAGTTGGTTATCCCCTATATTATCAATAAACAACTTTTATTGTATTATGAAAGTACTTTAAGGAAGTACACCCCTGATTAGTTTTTTTCTTTTAAATCGGCTTTATTTCATAAAACGTAGGAAAACAATGTTATAATTCGGTTTAAGGTAGTGGATCAGTAAAAGGTTCCGCAACGTTTCTGAAGTAATGAACTTTAACAGTGTTAACCGAGGTTTCCTAATGACCATGCGTTCGGAAATGTTGCGGAACTATAACGGGTCCACTACCTTAAATTACAGTTAAATACATCAAGATATTTAAAACAATTATTACGATCAAAAACATTTAAATTCATTCGTTCAGCGCTCCAATCATTCATTCCAAATATTAACTTAAACCAATTAAAAACATTCCAAACTGACTGAAAGAGATACAATCAACAAAGTCTTTCAAAATAATTAAATATAGAAAAAAATAGCGATTTCACTGACATAATTGATAGGTTCTTGATGAAGTAACGACACACAATTTCTCTAGCGATCTGAATAGGAAAAAAACATCATCCGAAAAAAACCCTAATTCATGCCGATAATCCCTAATTCATGCCGATATTCAAATTTATGTATTTTATGAGAGGTGGACTACCTTAAAAATCAACGAGCCAAATTATTCAAATCATTAAGCCAAATTACTAAAATCAATGACCCAAATTATTAACAATCTGATGGAGACTGTCGTTTTTCGGACCACCAACGTTTACATTACACAACTAGTGTTTGCTTATAAAAAGGCTTCTTTTACATATATAGTCAAAAGTGAGAATTCTTTTCAACTGAAAGATGGCACAAATAAAAGTACAAGAGAAATGTTCGATTGACAACATTGAAACAAAAACGGTATGTTTATATTTATTGATGTGTATTAAATATTTGTTTTCATCCATGTATTTATTGATTTTTTGTTGTTAGATTATCAATTGTTCTTATTTTGAACCGATTGATGTTTTGTAATAATGATGCATTTATAACGGTTTAAAGGTAAGTTGCAGTGGATTTACAAACGAGAGATAACTGCCCGGAGATGTATGGTTAATGATTACATATATAGACAGAGTCGACCCATTCAGAATAGAGGATCCTTTTCTCTGAATGGATCACTGCCATCTATATGCGCGGTTGGTTACATTTTTTGGCAGCAACGGGATAATGACAACTTCCACACAGGAGTTGACTTACACCTGCCGGCCTCCCAGACCAAAACTCGGAACGAGTCTTCACGGAGGGTACAGTAATATTACGGTTAAAAAGGAGCTAAATTGCAGTGGATATGCAAATGAGAGATAACTGCCCGTAGATATATGGTTAAAGATATTGACAGAGTCGACCCATATAGGATTGAGGGTTACTTTCTCTGAATACATCACGGCCGTATATGTACTATTTTATTTTTTTTATTTTTTTTACCTTTTTTTAAACTCTTGACACTCGAACCCTTTTATGTCGAAATAAACATATTATAATTTATTGTTTCTTGTACATATCAGATTGACACTTCGAAGCAAAGAAGATACCTTATCGTAGCTGTTTTAAGCCTTGTTATTTTTGCCCTGATCGTCACTGGGACAGTTGTTGGTATATATGTCGGGAGACATATGTCAAAGGTTATTTATGAGGTAATGGTTTTGTATTAACATTTCTTATGCCAAATGTGCCAATAAATATATACGTAGCAAAAATAGAAACTTTACATACTTGTTGGTCTGTTTTGAATAACTTACAGTGACCATAAGCCAACTTTATTTACATGTTTTAGTTGGACTAGCTACAGAGACTACACAGATGCAGGATTGTGCGCGATTGAAGCGAGTCCGAGCTAATGCGTGTGTAACTTCCGGTTTTGGTCACATACTCGTGTTGATCTACCCAAAGTTCATTTTTGAGTGATTTTTGTTACGCAGTCACACTCATTCCTTCGCATCGGCACGAAAATACAAAATTGTTTGTACATTTTTATTGAAACGGGTATGTAACAACAATCGAATAAAGGCAGGAATCAGACTTCATGAATACATAGAGCTTGAATGTCTGTTTATAACGCCACTCTTAAGTTTGGATACTCGGGACAGGCAATTCACATTTTAACATCTCGGTTTAGAACTGCCGCGCCCGGTTAGGACAATCGGTTACGCGTCTGGTTTTCATTCATCGGGTCATAGGTTCGACCTCTGGCTCGGCCGTCTTTCATCCCATATTTGACAAAAAGCATTGTGATAAGTGTCATTTCTCTCCCACACTAGTGGCAAGTGATACGCCCCGGAGAGAATGGCGACTGGTGCCTCAGATGAAAGCTCTAGCTGTACTGTGAGAAACGACAAGAAACTTTGAATAGGTGCACCAGCGGTCGAATTTTAAATGTAAATCTATCGAACGTGACCTTTAAACCCATATTAATTAACAAAAAAAATCAGTTACGACCACATGAAGTGTCGGCCGATATGAGATAGGCCACTTTTGACGTCATGTAGAGGCCCTGTTACCATCGCACATTTTTCAATTCATCAAAACGAAGGATAACTGCAAGACAAGTATGCATATTTAGCTTAGACGTTAGTCTATCATGATATTGGAACGACTATAATCACGAAAACGTCAAGGACCTATACTCAAAACATCACCGACAATTTTGATTTCATTTCTGTATTTTTTGAAATCGACCCCTTTGTCCTTTGACCACCAATAAAAACCTCATTTTACAAACATCCGGTACTGACCCTTCCATAAACCGACGGATATTGCCTTCAAGTTTCATGTAATAGTAACACCTGTATTCTTTATGGTTTCATAGCGATACTACATCCCTCAGTAAGTCATGTAAAGTTTCAGTTTTTGCTAAGTATATACATGTAAATCTTCTAGTTCAAACTCAAAAGGTTTAAACCTATAGTGTTTTGCATGTTGCAATTGTCTAAGACCTCTTATAGAAATATTGACCCTAGGTTGTAGGATCCCGGATTTTACATAGTCTAGAAGAAAGAAAAGAACTTTCAAACTACACTACTCCCAAACCCTTTAACTTAACACTCTGATATCTAGCATTACGCACAATCCCTAGACAATTGAAATTAGTATGCCAAATTGAAACTAAGGCCCGTGTTGCAGGGTCCAAGATTTTAAATAGGAGTAAAGAAGGAAGCACGAACAACGTTTTAAAAAATAAAGCATACAGCTTTAAAATCATGCAAAGACAATTGTCATATGAGCCTGTGAGTGACATTTTCGACGATTTCACATGAGCGCAATGTTTATGCTCTGACCAGCCTGTGCATCTTCACACGCTGATCAGAGTCTTCACTTTGCGCCTTATAGATAGCTACAAAAAATATTCTGACTGTGCACTACCGTAGAATATTTTTGATGCAATGCGCGAATGTCCAGGTAGCTAAATGTCTGTCCATCACGCATGCATCAAACTGTTGGAAATGTCACGCACAGGCTCATATTGTCTTAAATAAAATATGTTTAATTGCTTTTTGATCAAAACCTAGCATATATGTTGTTTGGATTTGTTCCGAAAGACAGATGTCAAGAAAGGTTTGTTTTAAAATTTCTTTTCCCTGCAAGTTGTTAGGCTCACTGTTTTAGCATTTATCTATGTCACCTGTTCCCCAATGGTTGTATTGTAACATATGTCACATATTTATTTTCGGGAGACTTTTATACACGACTTTTATATCTTGTACACAGGAGTCCTGGGTAACCTACCATAATACACGTACAGGCAATAATATCAAACAGAGATATATTGTAGACGGTAATGAAGTCCTCATTGTCAAACCAGGCGAAGTGAGCATCATCTATGACTATGGAAAGGTATAACTTTTTGTCCTGGCTCACCTACCATAAAAAAAGACAGAGAATAATAGCAAACAGAGACATATTGTAGACGGTAGAGAGGTCCATATTGCCGATCAGACTAGGTGATCATTATCTATGACTATGGCAAAGTTGGACGATTATATATCGCACCTTAGCACAAAATGCTCAAGGGGGAGCTTTTGGTGCAATTTAGGATCCGCCGTCCATCTACAATAATTTCTTTAAATATCTCTTCCTAAAGAAAGGCGTAAAATTTGACCTAACTTTTTCTACATGATCATTGGTGTTGTTTTCAAAAATTATCCGTGTATTTTTTATTTAATCACAAATTTTGGCGGGGCAGAGCGGGCTGTATGAGACATAAAGAAATCGCTGTGCCAATTTCAACCAGATTCAACTCGGCTGAGACTACCTTTGCCGACCATTTTGTAGCTCATCTGAGCAGGAAGTGCTCAACTTGAGCTATTGTGATGGTCTAATGTCCGTCGTGCCTCGTCCAGAATTTCTTTAAACATCTCCTCCGCCTATACCAGTGTGTAAATCTTGACGGCTTGTTCCTTGGGTCAAGCTTTACTTAAGTTGTCCAAAAATTGAAATCGACCCTTTACTCTGATTTCCGTGGCAACGAAAGGCGGGAAGGAGAAAAATCTTTTGTCTCTGCAACCATAAGGCAGACAGCTTTCATATTTGGCATGTAGCATCATGATGAGGACTTCTTGCAAGTTTATTCATATTATGATCCTCTACCTATATTTTGACTTCGCCTGGGCACACCCTTTTATAAATGGAAACAAGAAAAAAGCTTCTTCTGGTAATCTATAAGGCAGGCAGATTTTATGTCTTGTACGTAGCATCATCTAGTGGTCTCTACTACGTTTGTTCATATCATGGCCTGTTCGTTTCAGTGTATTGGGTTCAGTCTATGTGCATCCAATTTTACATTGAAACAAAGAAGAAAATCATGCATCAATTATTTGAAAATAATCCACGGCATCGAATAAGAGATACCAATTAGTTCCTAAGAAGTGGACATAAGTTAACCTTGTTAATATTACAATAAATCTGTAAAAGATTCAAGAGAGTCAGATAAAAGTTGTAAGCTTCTCGCAAACGAAAATACCCATAAGGCCCCATTTCCTTTGTTTTCAAATGGATACATCCAATATCACATAGAATCGAAATAGCAAATATTTCAAACTGTGGCATAGACATTAAGTTCAAAATTCTCCTAGTGATAGTCTGTCGGTGTTATCTATGCACTGTCAGAAAGTTTAAACATCAAGAAATTGTCAAGGTGAATGGTTTTGGAATGAATGTGAATGATTGTGGTGAGTGAATTTTGCATAAAATTATGAACGAAATGAGGTAATCTGTCACATCCATTTAAGAAAGACGTACATAAAATTTCCATAAAATAGATTTCTTCACACTCCAATTGGACGCTTCAAATAAACTAAAATCATGAAATTCGGGCGATTCAAATGAAGCTGATGAGCTTTTTAAATGATTTTTGTGCGTTTTTTTTAATGTTGTTTGTCTTGGTTAAATGAAGCGCTCGGCGAGTGCTTAAGAATAGTTTTGACCGGAGTCAATTGGGAACCCTCTGCGATTCTACGGAATAGACCTCGGGAATCATTCGGAAAATCGCTCGGACTTTTCCGTTAACTGGAAAGTACCTCGTACGGAAGTGTAGTATGTTTGGGTAATTTTTTAGGTAAATCGGCCTTTGGTTGTGCTTCAGTTAATACGCTTGAAGAAAAGCAAACTCCTTAAAAGCTTTTTGAACATACGTTGGTCTTTTGGGCATTTAATAAATTGATGACAAAACGCGATAAAAATGTCCAGTATTAACCTTTCGTTGAGTTTCTTTTTCGCAACGTCATCTTTAGTAATGTTTATGACGTAACATAAACCCATGTGTCATATGACGCGCTTTAATGTCATTGCCCTTATTTTAACCGAGGTCTATTCCGTAGAATCGCAGAAGGTTCTAGATTGCTCGAGAATAATACTGACGCAGCCACGAAAGCGCGTCATTTCGCTCGTGGACTTTTATGACGTAACAAACATTAACAATCCAGCTAAGGATGACGTAACATGAAACCGAAATCAACGAAAGAATTAAAGTGGGCAAATAAAACGTTGTGTTTTAATGCGTTTTGTCATCAAAATACAATTAGCCCAAAATATCTCCACAGACGGTCGGAAAAAATTAACAACATGCGACTTTCTTAAAGTGCACTCAATAACAGAAGTACCACCAGAAGCCGATTTACTTTTAAAAAAAAACGCCTAAAATTAAACTTACGTCCTAAGTACTTTCCAATTTACGGAAAAGTCCGAGTGATGTTCCGAATGGATCGGAGTGAGTGATAGTTTCGTGATATTATTACAATTAAAATATCGTGAATTTGACACTCATTACTATCAAAATCATTCTTAATTATATACTTACCACTCCATTCATTAATTCTAAACACTCACTCATATCGATCATAAACGCTCCAAATCGTTAGAAAACATTTCGAAATCAACATTTAATTTAAATCGATCAAATTATTCTACTTTTGTATTGCCTGATGTGACGTTTAAAGTGTTTGATTGGACACACAAACAGAAAAATACGTATTTTGTAAGGGAGCAATAAATATTTTCATTTTGATCAACATTAGCAATAATTACAAACAAAACTCGCTCCAAACACTTACTCAATTTCGTTCCAAAATCAATCATCTTGTCAATTTTACGATGTTGTTAACTGTAACTGTGTAAGGGTGTGATGTCAATCATTTTGCTCTTGTTTCAGAATCACGTGATCATGCAGGTTGACGGACTACGACACAAGGCGTCCAGTGACTGTGTGTGTTTTATTTCCACCTTCGATGACAATGAAAGGATAAGTCTAGATGATTTAGTTAATCGATTAAAGACAAAAGATGTAAGTCTGTATCAAAGTTTAGCTACAGTTAACAGCATCGTGAAATTGACAAGGTGGATGATTTTGAAATGTTTTCAGAATGAAATTAGATGAGTATGTGGAGCGAGTTTTGAGTGAATTTAATAGGAGGTAATCCTTTATCGCAAATTTTGTTCAGGGTGAACAAAATTAGCGATATTGATACCTCCCTTTAATAAAAAATGCACACAAGTTCTATACGTAGCTTTTTTTTTCTTCAAGAACCGATCAAGATCGCTATCAATTTGAATTATGTCAGTGAAATCGCGATTTTTCTCTTACAAAATTCTTTTTGAATAACGTTTTTGATTCTATATTTTTCAATGGGTTTGAGCGTTTTGAATGGTTTTGAACGGTTTGAGTGAATGCTTGGAATGAATGAATGGAGCGCTGTGTGAATGATTAGAATGATTTTGATCGGAATGAGTGTCGATTTCACGATATTTTATACTGTAGCTGGTTATTTCTCTTGTCGCGAAGAAATCGAATTAATCAGTTTAGGAATTTGAATAAATGTACTCGCCCTCACAATGGATATTTTGTTGTTATACGCTTCGCAACAAGTATACTTGCGCTGAGCGAGGCATACGAATGTAGTAGCCACAAGTTCAATTCGGATATGCGTGTTTCTACTCGTCTGTCAGTCTGTTCGCTGTTCACTATAGCGAAGATTATTATCTTTGGCCATATTTTTCGAAACGGTGGTACCCCATACGGCATGACAATGATTGTCAGATGTGTCATAAAGTAATGAATTTGTAAAAAGGGTCATCTATACAAAGATAAAAACAAGAGGACCATGATGGTCCTACTTCGCTCACCTTCGTCTCTATGACTTCTCCCTTAGCAAAATTAAATGCTTGAGAGATCATTAAATGACCATTAAATCTTTCAAAGAAAGATATTACTCTATTCCTATGATCCCTGCATCAATTTCTAGCCTTTTCTAAACAAGTTTCATGTGACCTGGCCAACACTCTGACCAAGTTTCAAGAAAATTGAGTTATATTTGTGGCCTCTAGAGTGTAAACAAGAAAATAGTCATTAAGGCCCCATTTTCCTGTGATATGGCCTGGATCTTTCTAATTTTCAATAGGGTTCATACTTGTGACCTAGCCATTATTCTGACCAAGTTTCAAGAAAATTGAGTTGCATTTGTGGCTTCTAGAGTGAAAACAAGAAATTTGTCATTAAGGCCCCCTTTTTCCATGATATGGCATGGATCTTTCCCATTTTTTAAAAGGGTTCATCCTTGTGACCTGGCCAACATTCTGACCAAGTTCCATGTAGATTTGGCCATATTTGTGGCATCTAGAGTGTAAACAAGAAAATTGTCATTAAGGCCCCTTTTCCCGTGATATGACACGGATTATTCCCATTTTCAATAGGGTTCATCCTTCTGACCTGGTCAACATTCTGACCAAGCTTCATGAAGATTGTGCCTTATTTGTAGCCTCTATAGTGTAAACACTAAGATTGTTGACGACGGACGACAGACGACAGACGACGCACGACACACGACGCACGACACACGACGGACATTCAATGATCACAAAAGCTCACCTTGTGCACGATGTGCTCAGGTGAGCTAAAAGCAAACTTAGTACAGTAAGTCACAACTTTGATTACTTTTAAAGCTGCTCTTTCACTGATTGGGAAAATGTGATTTTTGAAAATTTTCGTAAAGTCAATCGGAAGTAACGACCTCATCATGTTGAAGCCTTTAAAAAAATAAGATTCAATCTGACAATATCTGGGAAGACCGATATTCATGAATTAAGCAAAATTCATTTATGAAAAATAAAGCAACTACTAATGCCTAAAAAATATTCTTCAATTTCGAGCAAACTATTTACGTATGTGCAATCCGCATGTTTGTCTTATTTAATAAAAAAATAAGGTAAAAGTAATTGACAGCTGGAAACTTCATATCAATACAAACAAAAAAGAAAAATTATTCACAGAAAGTAACGATTTTGTAATTTATAGACTCAAAATAAATAGACTGGATCCCTTACCGATCTAGCCGCTTCGAAAAAATCAGTTTCATTTTTTTTGAAATATGTTGTTTAAAGCGTCATTGCCCTTTGGCCATATTAATCGTCTTAAAATACATACATTTCCAAATTTAAGAACAAGTTTAGTATTTTTTCTATGAAAAAAGAGCAGCTTTAAGACGACCCAAATGTTTGCCACAAATCAACGAAATTCTTGAAATTTATTGATGAGATTTTTCGCGTTACACATAATGTCGTTCGTTAAATGACGTCATTTAATGCATCATGATGTCGTTTTCCCGGAAACAAACCAACATTACTTTACTCTATAAGCCAATTTGCATTTTACACTTTTGTAATTACGTCCGTGTATTATCACAGGTATTCATCGAGGTTATTTCATTTAGCGACTTCCCGCAGTCATAGAGCAGTTGGTAGCGCGTCGGACTGACATTCTCGAGATCTCAAGTTCGATTACCAGTGGCACTCATTCTTTCCGATTATTTGTCTTCCACCAACGGGTTGATGATCGTAGACATATGAGGAATAGCAGCTGGAGGCTTGGGAAGGGTGTGATGGTGGTACTAGTGTGAGAAATACCAGGAATCCATTGTTAGGTGCCCCATTCGCCGCGATATAACTGTTAGACTTTAGAAAGCGGCGTTAAACCCCATTCAAACAAACAAACAAAAAATCATCGATTTAAGTCATGAAAATATTATTGAGTGTGTATTGTTACAGTTAACAACAGCTTGAAATTGACAAGGTGAATGAAATGGGAAAGTTTTTGGAATGAAATTGAAAGAGTGTGTAGAGGGAGTTTTGAGTGGAATAAAAAGGAGGTAAGACAATATCAATAATCTCGTCGAAATTGAACGAAATCGTTGATATTTTTCAAAACCCC
This sequence comes from Fragum whitleyi, assembly GCA_948146395.1. Lineage (NCBI taxonomy): Eukaryota > Metazoa > Mollusca > Bivalvia > Cardiida > Cardiidae > Fragum > Fragum whitleyi. Next base: position 10,162,748 of record OX411558.1, read on the forward strand.
CCCCCTTTAATAAAATATACAAATTTTTCTGTTTGTGTGCCTTCACGAACAAAGCAATCGTTTTAAAATCCACACCAGCCAATAAAATCGTAGAACGATTTTATAGATTTTGTTCGTCTTGAGTGAATTTTAAGTGTTTTTGAAAGATTTTTGAGCTTTTTTGGAGTGGTTTGATTGAGTGATTGGAATGAATGAATGGAGTGCGAGATAAAAGTCAATTTCTCGATTTAATAAACTATACGTCATAATAGCTCATTATTATTCATTCTTATTGACTGTCAAACGGTTTGTTAATTAACTTTTTTGTTTTAATATCGCCATATTTTCTTATTTCATCTGTAAACCCATGTGGTCGGTTTGTCAGGCAACTGTCGCTAAACGACAATAACGTCACTGAGATCGTTCTAGACCACTCAAATCCTAGTTTTGTCCTTTATGGCCAATATTTTTTTGTAAATCATGTTTCAGATAATAGAATCGGGGACTTTTTTGACAACACAAACCAAGCTTACCTTCTCAAATTCTACGTTCAATACAGCAGATCTATCAAAGAGATCACAGGAGATGTGTCATGGGTGTGTCAATCTGCAGGCCATCATGTCCAGGGTCACTGGTAGGTATTTTCTTATTTCCTTGTGATGGGTTCGATACACAATGGACTGATTGCAGCTAAGCTTGGCAAAAATTTTGATTTGGTAACCCTCCTCAAATTAATTTCTTGGAATTGATTTACGTCTCAATATTTGCATAGCATGGGTGGGCTTAATTGACCCGTTAATGTTGACTTCTAAATGTAGGCGTGGTAGAGCAGTTTTTATACCAATAAACCTTTAAACATGTACTCGGTAACCAATGGGCTGATTCCAACACAGCTGGCAGATATTATTCTTTCTAAACACTTTTTTCACAATACTTCTTGAAAATTTGATTGACCTTCTAAAATAGGCGTGGCAGGGCGGGCCTCGCTTTTAGCATTGAATCTTTGAACAGCTTCTTAGTCCGTGGGCCAGGAGGGGTCACCGCGCAACCCCCTAAGGGCTCTCCGAGAGTGGTATGGAAATGTTCATAGGACCTCCCTGAGTGAGAATCACGATGTTAACAGGTGGTAATTTGGGTCCCGACTGCCATTCCGAGTGTTTTTCTAGATGGCAGCCAAGAATAAATTCATTTTACCTTTGATTCACTTAAGAGGGATTTTGTTCATTTTAAATATTTTTTGAGAGTCTAAAACATGTATATTTTGCGTTCTGGTAAAACCCTTAATTACTTAAAAAGATTTTAAAGATCCCAACTTCCGAAATGGGAGATGGCAGCCAGTTCTAGATAAGATTTTTTATTATTTTTTCGATGAATGCAGTGAGATACAATTGTTCACCATGTACTAACACCATAGATCATACTGCAAATTGCTATGATATTGTTGATATGACCTTTCCGAGTTCAAATCAAGTTGTTCACAGTAGATATTATTGTCCCTGACTACCTTTCTCCGTCTTTTTTCTAAATGGTAGCCACTAAAAATACAAATTAACCAGGAGACACTTAACGGATATCACTTGATTTCAAATAACAATTAAAGACCAAAAAGTGTGTTTTTTACGTTCTTGGTACAATATCTATTAGGTAATATTAAAATTGGATATCCAAACATCCTCTATTAGAGATGGCAGCCAGATTAAGACAGGAATTTTGTTATTTTTGCTGCAAGCTGTGAAATATGAGGGGTGACCGCCGATCAATCCTGTCTGATTGAACCACAAAATTGTTACTTCAACATACCAAAGGTTGAATCAAGCTGTTTACAGTAGATCTTTAGAGTCCCAACTGCCTTTTTGGAATGTTTTTTCTAGATGGCAGCCAATGTAAATACAAGTAAATAAAATGGAACAACTTTTTCTTTTTTATTATCTTTAATGACAAGAAACATAAATATTTAGTGTTCTTGCTACATGCTGAAATAGCTAATGACTTTTAAAGATCAAACATCCTGAATGGTAGATGGCATCCAGTTTTGAATATGAAATTTGCCTGTGTTTTTTTCAGTCCATCATCATCATAAAAGTCATCTCTGACAGGACAAAGGAAAAGTTTAACCGATATTTATCAGTGAGAAGCAAAAAGTATCAATCGATGTTTTTGGTGTTCCGACTGCCTTTCCGAATGTTTCTTTTAGATGGCAGCCAAGAAAAAGAGTATATTACATAAGAATCCTTTTGCTAACATTGATCTATTTTTATCTGATTTTCAGGACCAAATCACCTAAGTTAAGCGCAGTTCTTATTATGTCTTCAATTTAGTGTCTAATCTAAAAACCAAACATACTGAAATGAAGATGGCAGCCAACTTTAGACATGTACTTTTGCTTACTTAACTGTAATAGTCTCTGAAACTAGTTTGGTGGGCATGTCACTCCTGTGGAAGGGGGGGGGGGTGTATCAAGTTGTTCACCGTATATCCCTGATATCAATATTCTGTCTCTTTCGTTTCACCTGACGGATAAGGGTAGTTTTAAATTATCTCCGAGAAGATACGTGATAAAATAAAATCTGAAATATGAGATGGCAGTCAGGTCATAATTAGAATTCACCTTATTTCTGTAAAAAACATCTTTATATGTACATGTTTCTGTCGAAGATTGATGCATAATGGCATCATTTTCTCGTTCTGTCAGTCCGTGTGTTTATACATAGGTTAGTTCATTTCTTGTTTCGATTAAGGACATCGTGGATTGACAAGGGTTCGTAGCATAAGCGACTTTTTATCGAACTTGAGTATAATTATACCATATAATGACGTTTTGTTCTATTAGAAGATATGTTTGTCTTCAGGACCAACAAGAAGCTTCTAAATCCACCCATGCTAATGGAATTATTGAATTATTGGAAAATTTCGAATGAATTCGGAGTGGTTAAAATTGGTCGATTCAATGTTTTTTATGATTTTGGGGCATTTTGAGTTAATGCTTAAAAAATACCATGAATGGAACGCTGAGCAAATGATAAAGAATGGTTTTGACTAGACTTAGTGTCAAGTATACAATGTTTTTTTTACCTCAAACATTTACTTCATTTATAGACTGAAACTTTCACAGAATATAACAAAACTCATTTTGTTGATGATTGCTTATATACTGCCGAGTAACGGAAAAGGGGACTTGATGTAAAACTTCTTGTCCACACATTCGTCTTGCATGTAATGATGGGTTTGCGTGAAACTTTCACAGAATGTTCCTAATCATGTGACTATGTGTGCCTATCAACTCCGTTGGATGACATTATTCCAAATCTCGAAAAATCTGCAAAATTATCAATTGTCTTGTAAATGTTACTCCTTCTACTTCAATGCATTGATTTCATCAAACTATTGATGGATTTGTAAGAAGGTTTCACATAATGTTCCTTATCATGGGATAATCGTAGCACATAATTGTCAATGCTATATAGTCACTGTCATTAAGGGTGGTTTTTGATGACATTTCGAAGTATACTTCATGATATGAGCATACATTATACGCTTGTCCATATATAATGCTGCGTCACAAAAAAAGAGTCATTCGTTCTAAGAATGTTTTAGTGAGGCGTTTACTTTGTCAAACAGGGCGCATGTTTTTAATTTAAAACAGATTAATCCAGATTTACATTTCCATACAATAATAAAGATATATTTTGGAAAAGTTGATGTAGGAAAACTTCCATATGGTCAAATGGCAGCCAAGATTGTTATAAGAATTAAATAAATTAATGCTAGGTAAATTTTCCTAAACAAACTGATATATGAATTTCTAAATATATCAGCTACGTAGAGATTAGCACTGCTGAGCCCTTCAAGAGAGATATGAATAAAACAGACTTAAGCAAATTTAAGATATTGAAATAAGCAATATTGGTGGATTTGTTTCGGATTCTTTTACATTTAGTTAAATTGGCGGACATTTTCGGTCGCAATTTGAGAGTATTCCTTTATCGAACTAAATAAATATCGCGTATTCGTATAAATATCTGGCTGCCGTCTCGCTTTGAGAATTTCGGGAACATCAAATTAGCCCTGGATAATCAAGAAAAAAATTTCAAAAAATCAAATATTTTTCCCTTTCAGTTTGAAAACGTTTATTAGAAGGTGGAACCAAAGATACTGAATATTAATATTGATACATGATTTTACCGCGGATGGTCTTGTGAACAATTAATTTGATAAATCTTTTTCAGAACCCCCCCCCCCCCCTCCGAATTAAATTCATGTTTAAAATTCAGTGTTTTTGGGATTTCAATTTCGTCATTAATTGATAGAACGTTAGTTTAAACCCTAAATATAGGTTACTGGCCCTAAAATGTGAAGCAATGTTTGCTTAGGGATTCTAATGTTATTCAAGCATCTTCTTGGCTTCCATCTAGAAAATGCCTATAAAGGCAGTCGGGAAACAAAATATCGATTAAAAGATTTTTTATTCTCACTCAGTGAGGTCGGCGAAACATTCCTTTGCACTCTCAGAAAGGTTTTTTAGGATTGTTCGTCTCTGTTTGTCTTATGCTCTGTAGCAAAATTGGCAAATTTCATATTCAAGATTAGCTGCCATCTACCAAACAGAATGTTTGATCTTCAAATAGAATTTAGCTTTTTTTCAGTTTGTAGCTAGAACACCAAATAGATATGTTTTTAGCGCTTAAATTTCAAAAATAAAGATCGCTCGTATACAAGTTGTTCCAATTTATTTACTTGTATTTGCATTGGCTGCCATGTAGACACCCCAAAAGGCTGTCGGGACCCAAAATATCGACTATAAACAACTTGATTCAACCTTTAGGAAGTTGCATGAACAGTTTCATGGCACAATTAGAGGGGATTTTTGGCAAACATACATGGTGACCCTTCATCTTTCATAGACTGAAACAGTAAATAGCTAAGTTTAAATTTTAAACTGGCTGCCATCTCTCTTAAAGGATGTTTGGATATCCAAATTATCTTTAACTTATAGGTATCGAAACATGAACGCAAAATATACATGTTTTTGTCTTTAAATATGATTAAAAATCAAAGGGTGCCTATAAAAAGCCTCCTGGTTAATTTGTATTTTTAGTGGCTGCCATTTAGAAAAACGCCGAGAAAGGCAGTCAGGACCCAAAATATCGACTGTTAACAACTTGATTTGAACTCGGGAGGGTCATATCAACATTATCATAGCACTTTGCAATATGATCTTTGGTGTAGTACATATGAACACTTGTACCTCACTGCATTCATCGAAAAAATAGCAAAAATCTTATCTAGAACTAGCTGCCATCTCCCATTTCGGAAGTTGGGACCTTTAAAATCATTTTAAGTAATTGAGGGTTTTACCGGAACGCAAAATATACATGTTTTAGACTCTCAAAAAATATTTAAAATGAACAAAATCCCTCTTTAGTGTACCAAGGGTAAAATGAATTTATTCTTGGCTGCCATCCAGGAAAACACTCGGAATTGCAGTCGGGACCCAAATTACCACCTGTTAACATCGTGATTCTCACTCAGGGAGGTCCTATGAACATTTCCATACCACTCTCGGAGAGCCCTTAGGGGGTGCACGGTGGCCCCTCTTGGTCCACGGATTATCTCTTTAGTAATCAAAGGGTGGAATCAAACCAAACATTAAAGACTTGATTCTTGTATGGTCCTTGTCAAAAGATGAACTTGAAATTTAGATTGACCCTTAAAAAGATATTCCTTTCAGCAACCAATGGGCTTATTCAACCAAACTTGGTAGATTTGATTGTTTGGGGATTTCGCCGCTTTGAACACTCTTGCATTTATTGCTACGGGTGGATCACCTAATAATGGATTCTTTGTATTTATCACACCAGCACTACCACTACATCCTTTCCTATCTTCTAGCTTCTTTCCCACATGGGTCTACGATTATAAACCCATTGGCGTGAGACATGTATCTTTCGTAACCTTTTTCAAAAAAATAAAAAGAAATATGTTAAACTATGAATTACGCATAAATGCTACCAAGGCACACTCTTGGCATTGTATAGTGGTTCCAACGTCGGGTGAAACCCGACCTAAAAACAGCGAGCACTGAACCCGATTATCTGAATATTGCTTTACGCTTTTTCTAAAAATAATTGACATCACATTAAGTGTCACATTAATTGTTAACACCTTAATTGATCAAAAATAACGTTTATCGCCACTTTTTGACGGTGAGTACTTACCATGACGCCAAAAAATGGCGGCATCTAAAAGTTCTGAAGTCAAAACATAACTTCACGAAAGGTTACTATGACATTGTGGTCATAATATGAGTATCCAAAGTTTTATTACTGTGCTCCTCATACAACAAGATCAATAAACAATTAACTCGAATCTTTTCGGTCATCCCTTATATGAAAATAAAAGATAATATTAAAAGTTGGTATTTGTAACAATTTTTGATATTTTTCATCTTCAAAAGTATTACATAATGGATAATCGATTTTTTCAGTGTAAGATCGATTAACATTTCGTTGAGTGAACAACAAGTGTAATATTAAGCTTTTGTTGTTCACTAAATGAAATCCCAGTCGATCTTACACGAAAAGCAAACGATTATTCTATTTCTTTAATGCAAAAAAAAAGAGACAAAATGTGATAATTTTGATACAAATTTTCTTACAGCGCGTTATTTTGCATGTAATTGTTATGTAACGTTCATGGTGACGTCACTCATTTGGCTCCGCTAGATGGCGTCAGATAGGGTGAGCTGAAGAAAAGCGTAGAAGACGTTTTTGATAATTTCATTGCTATGGCGGCTGGTTTTTTTTTTAAATGATTGACTACCGTTTTTTATCGATAAACTATTGAGAAGCATTAAAGAAAAAAGAACATCAGCTATCTTTTAAAGCTGAAGAATTACGGTAGCAAATTCTAAGTTGAGCACAATAAAAGATTTATAATCTTTGGACGATTTTTAATGGCAATTTTGTTCTTTCTTACAGAAATCGGTGATGGCACGATTTTAAAAGATAAGCGACAAACACAACAGCTACAGTTTTGTTTCCTATTTTGGTTTTGTCAATGGGCAGATGACCCTATTTGCTCTCAAGTCAATTTAGAAAGTCACTTGGGAGGGGGTGGAGAGGAAATTCTTGATTGTCTAAGACAAGTTGGCGATAAGTGAATATTTAAATGCAAAAAAATCACTTACTCCAATAGACAATTTGCACAATTGACTGTCAAGATAATGTTGATTTTAACTTATGAATCTTGAATGCATTATTTTCTTCAAACATTTACAAGTGGCTGATTACGGCTTTTATGTCGTTTGAATTTGTTTGCCTGGAAATTTTTAAAGCATATTATGCTATATTTCACTTCTCTTTCTTCTTCCGTAAAGGTGTATTTTGCATAAAATAAATTATGTTACTGAAATAATAAAACTAGTTAGTTTTAGATTTCCTTACATGGCCAAGTTTTGCGCTTTATTTGTGTTGGATACGCAATTGACTATTTTACTTTAGAAAAAACCTATGACTTTCAGTTTTCAATTTACACTTTGTCTTAATGTCCCCGTCTGTGTTCGCGAACATTTCCTAAACGCAAGACAATGATCTTAAACGATCACGGCATTGTTCTAAAATATCCATGGAATATCATAAAAAATATCACATGGGATGTTATCACGGTGATATTTGTATAGTTATAAGAAAAATAACATTTCATGTTATCGGGCAGGTGATATAAGATATCAGTTGCATGATAAATATTTTAAGATAACTGCTTTTTTAGGCTATCAGAAGGCCTAAACTTCAATGATCACTTGGATGGAAAATATCATATGCTATAAGAACGCATCAGTAAATGTGCTCAATTTGGATTCGTGCCCTTGCTGTTTAAAACAATAGATGGTTGTATCGCTAATCAATCCCTTTGTTATCATTGATATTTGTACTTGCGCATCCGGTAGTTGGATTTAAGGTTAAGGTAAATCATTTGTATACGCCAATCGAAAGACGGAATGTTATATGTTGTGATCAGCCGTGACGTCTGGCGGAAAGGCGGCGTCGATTTCTTTGTCCAGAGTATGGGTCTACCACCTTATTACCGACTGACTGGAAATAATTCTCTGAAAATAACGGAATTACTGTATAAAGATAATTTTAGCTCCACTGGCCGAAGGCCAGCGAGCTTTTGTCATGGCGAAGTATTCGTCATGCGTCCGCCCGTGCGTTAACTTTTTCTTAAAACATTTTTCCTCTCAAACTAATGGACAAAATGGCGAAACGTGATGGAAATGATCCTTTGGTGACCCTCCTTTTAGATTATTAAAGAAATTTTGATTGACCCCAAATCATGGGCCTGGCAGGGTGGGCATTTTTTTCACGTGAAAATCTTTTAAACTCTTATCCTCTTAAACCATTGAGACGATTTCGATTAATTTTTGCATGGGTATGCCTTAGTCGACCCTTTATTTAAATTATTCATGAAGTATTGATTGACCCCCAAATACGGGTGTGGCAGGGCGGGTAATTTTTGCATTCTATAAAAAAATTTTCTCCTCCTAAACCATTTGGTCGATTTCAATTACAACTTTGCATGGGTATTTCTTAAGAAACTGACCAAGAAGTTTTGATTGACAAATTATTTTTTATCACGTTTCGTAATTTGGCCCTGCTATATGTGCCAATTCAAATTTTTCAGACAAATAATCATGTTAAAAAATGAATTTAAGATATTTGACCCCCTGTGACATTAAAAACACTGTTTTTGGCTATCATAGTGAGATTGGCTTTTATAGTAAGTCAACAAAGAGCATCAAGAAACCCTCTCAACTTAGCCGGATTGCGCTGGTTTCGTTTAAAATGTAGAATAACTAAGCAGATATTATCTTTTTATCATAAATGTTGATATTGTCGTTTATTTGTACGATATTTGTACAACATTGTTGCACTAAACATCGAAAGTGATATATGAATATATAATACGTATTTAGTGTTTTGTATGAGAAAAAAATATCTTACGAGGTTGGGAGAATTGATCATTGTCGGGGCTCTGCCGAGACAATAACTGAGTAAGATATTTTTTTTATACAATACACTAAATACGTATTATATTTATCTTATAACCTCTGTTCGCCTTGTTTTTTGTAGATGTTTCCAAAAGGAAATGCAAGTTTCTAAAAATAATCGCCTTATATATTTGTTCTAAAAATAACTATGTGATATCAAAAAAATATTATACGTGATGTTATCACACGGATATTTGTATAGTTCTAAGTTAAATACTGTAAACAAAATCGTGATGACAAGATGAATGATTTTGGAATGAAATTCATTGAGTGCGATGAGTGAGTTTTGAGTGAAATTAAGGGGAGGAAACCCAATATCGCTAATTTTGTTCAGGATGTATAAATATCAATACTTATAACCCCCTACAAGTTCTATAAATAGCATTCTATCATCTCCAATCAGACGTTTATAAGACTAATTTATGTCTTTGAAATCCGGACTTTTGTTTATCTATTTTTACCTTTATCTTTCTTTTTAAGTGTTTTTTTAGCATTATTGAATTGTTTGAGTAAGGTTTTGAATGAATGATTTAAGAGCTGTGTAAAATATTTTGAATGGTTTTAATCGGAATAAGAGCCATTTTGACCATGTTAATAAGCCGTATGCTAAGGCAATAGCACTTTATACTCCAAAAACGCAGCGAAAAAGACATGCATCAATATATCCACACCAGCTAATAGAATCGTGCAATGATCTGATAGTTTTGAATGAAATAAACATATTTTTGAAAGATTACAAAGCGATTACTTAGTGTGTGATAGGAATGAAACGAATAGGATGTAAAAACATAACCGATTTTTTTTATTTTTTTAAAAATTATATTGGAGCGATTTGGGTGTTTTTGTTAGTTTTGTATTGCTATAAATGATGCGCTGAGCTAGTATCTAAAAGTGACAGTGATCGAAATGAGTGTCAATTTCACGTAGAAGGCTAAAGAACTATACTGAACTCTAGCAAGTTTAGTCTACGCACCACCATGTCTACTTCAATAGTACCTCACGCGGCATTATACGGTTGTGAATTGTGGAGTAAATGAATTCCCGAGCAAACGTTCTTAAGCTTGAACGTACACATTCTTCTTTGTGCAAAAAAAATTCATAGATTACCTATCAGATGGTATAATGGAATCTCGCTTTGCTATGAGGTTATCCACAAACAATTCCGAAATCGAATGCAGAAAAAAAGAACTTGGGACAGTTATGCAGACTATCATACCTTTGCTTAGCAAAGAGTATTTTCGTGCAAAGAGATAGATATATAGTTAGATACCTGAACGATCATTCGTGTTCCTAACAAGGGTTTTTACCCGATGATTGTAAAATTCTTTCTACACATGGTCTTCTTGGGTATCTTAACGTGAGATTAAGGATGATTGTGATCGGGTTGAATGTCTATTTCACGATGTTACTTACTGTATAATGTCACATGTTGTGAGGTGAAAAAACATGTGAACTGTCAAATTCCCCCATGTAGGTATTCTGCGTAATTAATGAACTGGCAGGGCGGGGCTTGACCGTGACGTTATTTGGCGAATTTACTTTTCAATAGTTTGGGTTCTTTCAAATCTTAATCGGTAATCATCGTTAACGCGTGCAAATAACTGTATCCTAAAACCTAAAGGATTCACGTGCTTTGAGAGAGTGAACACATTTCATCGTTTGGTTACCAAGGCCTCGTAACTTCAGCTAAATTAATCTGAAGTTACGAGGATTTGGTTACCAATCTACGATTTAAGGTCTCGAGTTTTTTATGTCGACTCTCTTTAGAAGTAGGTTATTTTAGATAAAAGCTGATTTCCCTTAACCTTAAGTGCAACGACCCGTTGCTTAGGCTCCGCCCTGCCAGGGCATTAATCATGGATAATACAAAGTACGTGACATCACTTTGTTAAAAACCCAGATACAATCAATGCGTAAATGTTTTTGCTCAGTCGACTATAACAAAAATCAAAATATCGGGTCATCTGCTTACCCAAGGTCGTAAGATTATACAATTAAAAACATCGCGAAATTGACATTCACTGCGATCAAAACCATTCAATATCACTCACTCAGCACTCCATTTATTCATACCAAACACTCACTCAAATCGATAGAAGAACACTCCGAAATCATAAGAGAGCATTCCGAAATCGTGTTAAATCTATTAAAATTTACTTCAAATCGATCAAATTATTCTACGATGTTTTTGCCTGGTAAGTATTTTAAAGTGTCTGGTTGATCCACCAAGACTCAAAAACAGGAAATTGTGATTGTTTTATTAAAGGGGGGGGGGATAAAACTTAATTTGTTCATCGTGAACAAAATTGGCAATATTGTATTACCTCCCTTTATTTTCACTCAAAAATCGCTCCAAACACTCTTTCAATTTCATTCATCTTGTCAATTGTACGATGTCCCTAACTGTACTTATTTATTGTAGGTCGATTGCGACAAATGCCTCGACTTACAGCGTCCCGCTCATACACGCTCTGCATAATATGTATCATACACATGAGAAAGGCAGTGGTATCTTTTGGAGTACTATACGATTTCGATTTTGTTTGTTTCTTTGATTTTGAATGCAGATTTTTCTCTTTTTATTTGGATGTTTGAAACTGTCAATCTTTTAATTTATTTTGTTAATCCCGTTGAAATTTGACCGTTGTGCGGTGTTTTGTTTAAGTGTAATTACGCAACGTTTCGGAAGTCATGAACTTTAACAGTGTTAACAAGATTTCCTTATGATCGATCCACTACCTTACGTTCCATTTCCAATGAACTTGATCGAGCATGGGCCTCTTTCCTTATAACGTAATTTTTTAGCCTAATTTTTGTAACAAAACAAAATCCCCTTTTCAACTTTTCACTGTTGATCTTTTGATCCGCAATACTAAAACGTAATGACCTACACTTGAAAGCGCCGAGTTCCAAGGTTAAAAAAAAAAATAAAAAGCAACAACAAACAAACAAACAAACAGAATTTTTTTTCAGAACCTAGACTTTAAAATATGACCTTGACCTTGTTACATAACCTTCGCATTGGTACCAGCGAATATGCATCATTGATATCTATCACCATGGCAAATCTGAACATTAAACAAGTATCTTGAATAAGTCTAAGATAAATAGCCATTTTGCGGGCACAGAAAAAGCGGTAATATTCTATATACCCGATTTTATCGATGTGGAGCATTAGAAAAGAATAAAACAAACAAACAACAACAACATGTATATCATAAATACCATTTGGTTACCAAAATCTGCAAAGATCTGTATTTTTTGTACTTTTGTAGAAGCTCAATGCCACCTTTTTAATCGGTATTATCAAAAAAAGGAAGAAGATCTACAGGCAAATATTATTGGCCCATATAGTTAACCACATCGTGCAATTAACAAAATGAATGAAAGTGGAATGATTTTAGAATGATATTGAATGAGTGGAAGGAGCGAGTTATGTACGTTTTTAAAATGGCGTAATACAATTTATCTTATAACTATACAAATATCTGCGTGACAACAACCCGTATGATATTTTTTATGATATCACATAGTTATTTTTAGAACAATAATACCATACAGTTATTTTTAGAAACTTGCATTTCAGTAAGAAATATCGACGAAAACAAGAGAAATAGAGATTATAAGATAAATATAATACATACTTAGTGTATTGTATGAAAAAAAATATCTAACTCGGTTGTGAGAATTGATAATTGTCTCGGCAGAGCCTCGACAATGATCAATTCTCCCAACCTCGTTAGATATTTTTTTTTAATATAATACACTAAGTATGTATTATATATATCGATATTTCGTACACTTGGACGAAATTAGCGATACTTTGTTATCTCCCTTTAATAAAGATTAACATACCTTTCTGTTTGTGTGTTCTCAAAGATAAGTCAGACGCTTAAGAACCCACACCAGCCAATACATCGTGCAATTAGTTGATTGATTTTCGAGAATAAAACGTTGGCCGTTTTGAAACGATTTAACGTTTTTGTATGGTTTCAGTGAGTGTTCGGAAAGAATTAATAGAACGCTGAGCAAAATTTAAAATGGTTTTGATCGAAAGGAATGTCAATATCATGTTGTTTTTCACTGTAAATGACTTTGATTTTACATAATTGAAATCAATGACCCAAATTATTTAGTATCTGATGGTGACGGTTGATGGTCTAATTTAAAACAATTACGCAAAAGTTACGAAACATTTTTAATATATTAACGTACCTACTTAGCTTTTTACCATCAAAAGCTAGACTCTGTTTGAGAAGAAAGATGACACAAATGAAAGTACGGGAAAAAACTTCGATGGACAACATTGAAACAAAAATGGTAAGTATTAATTGTTTGTGCATGTTTTTTTTTTAATTTGGAACTACATGTTTTTATTTATTCGCTCTTTTTTCTTTTTCTTTGAAAATTTTTTAGAGTTGTATTTTACGTTGAAGTATAAAAAATAACTATTATGAATACTTTCTATTTTATGAGTACTTGTAAGATAATTGGTTATTTTCATAATCTTTTTGATTGGTATTGAAATTTTCATATTTGGAATTACGGATGTAATTCAAGTACTAAGTCTTGTGTCTGGGAGGAAGAGCTGCATAATCCAACTGGCTCCTTCTTCCTTAAGATTACACTTATTTTTACACTATTTTATTTCACTTAACTCCTCCTCGGTCAATTTCAAATGAATAATATATATAATCATTACATTATTCAGTTATAATATGGAAATCGAATAGGTCATAAAGGAATAGTATATATGCGGTAGAAAGTATCAGGAAAAATATACGAGGAAAAACCTTTTCTCAATCATCGAGCAAATTAAGATAACATGGGATGGTCCTTAATGGATAATCAATGCCTTCAGGTATAATTTTCAAACTTTAACATTTCTTGATTAAGCATTAAAAACCTCACCACACAGCTGCAAAAAGAAACAGGATTAAGTGTTTATATTTAATAGAAAACAGCATATTTTACTTTATTCTCTAATGTTTTCGGTTGAATATAGAGAAATTACGGTAGATTTTCACTTGTTAATCTCATCACCAAACCAGTGAAATTACCATACAAGTTGACCACGATGATCTTATACCGCTTATAGGAGTTCAAAGTCTGATGAACTCCGTTCTTTTTGTCTTTGACCTTATCGAGGGGACAATCAAGCTTATGCATTTCTACTTGATTTATATGGATAATTACCAAAAATTACCATTGTAATATTTATTTATGATAAATACTTACAACAACATAGAGGTTATTTTGTTGTTAGAGCAATTTAAATGCAGGAGTCACATGGAATTTCTATAGATGAAATTTAATAGCTAAAGGTATTAATATTCAAATTCTTCTCCTACGTAAATTTAGATTCTGACAGAGAAAGAAGAATCCCATTCAAATCCCATGATTTTCCTTCTGGACTAAAAAGCAATATACAACATATGTAGACATTGAATTACTGTTACCAGACAGCAATTGGAAAAGTCGAGCTTCGCTGTCCTCTGCCTCTCTCTCCCTCTCTTTATTAGTTTTCTCCGTTAGTCTATCCATCTGTCTGCCAGTTTCTCTCTCCTTCAGTGTCGCTTTCTTTCTAACGCTGTATTTATGGCTCTGATTCTCTCATCATTTTTGTTTTTGCCGAAACAACGTGCTATTCATTTGTTTCTTTTTAAGTTTCAGACTTGCTTAAAGAAGAAAAACAATTACGTGTCACTGGCTGTTGTATGTTTGGTTGTCTTTGCTCTCGTTATCACTGGGGCAGTTATCGGTGTATATGTGGGAAGACACATGAAACAGGATATCTATAAGGTATTATCATGCAATGAAGCCTGTATTACCTGGATAACACCTGCCTGATAATATAACATGATATCAGTCAGTCTATTTTTTAGACACAATTTGCATACACTTTCACCTGGATTTCTTTGGTTTTTAGAGGTTTATTATAATTAAGCGCTGAAAATGATTGTATGATAAATAGAATAACATGTTAGTGTCTTAGAAAATCAATGTTATCTGGTATCGACTGTGAGAAATTATCATGACTCGGCAGAGCCTCGTCCTGATAAATTCTCCCAACCTCGACCAGATAACATTGTTATTTTTAGACACTAACATGTTATTCTCTATATACATACATCATTATTTCTAACCATCTTCATAGATGTCCAACATACCCGTAATAATAGATTATCATGCAAAAAGAAACCCTGAGTTGACTGTTTCACCTGTCAGATAACATAACATGATAACAAGCAGACTAATTTTAGAATCAATTAACATACCTTTTCACAACAATTTCTTTGATTTTTAAAAGTTTTTTTTTAGATTCAAGCGCTGAAAAAAGATAGCATTATAAATATACTCGGAACAAGAAGTTAAGCACCACCAGTTTTTAGACAGAAGATTTTTAAAGGCAGGGAGCCTGCATTAATTAAAATAACAGAGATGAAAATATTGAGTTCCAATGTTGAAAATGGTATGTTGACTTAACAATTTCACAACAATACATGGTTGGTGATAAATTTTATTGACTTTGTACCTTGAAATGTAAATGACGTATTTTCACCTTTTTTCAAAACATGAAAAACTATTGTCAAAGCCGACTTACGGTGTTGTCTATGACACGAAACTTGTTTTTAGAAGTCAGATAACACAAATGCGATTAATTCCAGTCACATCTTAGTCAGTAGCGTGTGTAAGATCCGTGACCATTGATCACTGTGCGCACCCTCCTCGGCATGCCACGAATCAGCATCTGGATGATGTGTTGAGGGATTTGCTGCCACTCCTGGTGCAGTGCTGCTTCTAACTCAACCACATTTTGTACAGGAGGCTCTCTCCGACGTATACGGCGCCCTAAAATGTCCCACAGGTGCTCGATGGGGTTAAAATCGGGACTACAAGCCGGTCATGGAATGGTGGTGATGGCTTCACGTTGCATAACGTCCGCCACGACTCTTGCTCTGTGGGGTCTGGCGTTATCATCCATGTACACTGGTCTTGTTCGTAGAGGGTGATTGTCAAAATGTGGAATTACCACGGGAAAAAGGATATTTATCGCCAGTCAATGTTCCTGGAACTGTCACTAGGTCCAGTTTACAGCCGTAGGAGACACAACTCCATATCATAACGGAGCGACCGCCACCCTGATAGGTTGGTTGAACGTACTTTGGTGCAAATCGGGTGTTAGGTTGTCTCCAAACACGCATTCGGCCATCGGTGACATGCAACAACATCCTGCACTCATCTGACCAATGGATCCGACGCCATGATGCCAAGTTCCAACGTGACCTCGCTCTACACCATATTAGACGTTCATTGATGTGTCTCTATTGTAACTTTGGACGTTTGAGGGGTCTTCGTGCCTTATACCCAGCCACCCGAAGTCGATTTCGCACTGTTGAAATAGAGACCCGTCTGTGTGTATTCCAGTTGTCCCTTAGTACAGGCACACTGGTGAAGAGCAGACGTCTGACGTGACGCAAAAGTGCTCTTTCCTCTCGAATACACGTTACTCTAGGGCGTCCAGATCTGACACGGTCCTTAACGTCGTTTGTCTGTGCGTGTTTTTGTACCAAACGTGTTATGACACTGTGGTGATACCCCAGCTGTCTGGCAATGGCTCTACAAGACTTTCCAGAATCTCGCATTCCAATTATTCTCCATCTTTCATTTGTAGACAATCTACGCCTTGCCATGACCGAGTTTCAAATCGAAATGTAAACAATTGCACGAACTTCACGACGTAAGTATCTCTGACAGAAAGGCTGATTTTCCAGTTTGCACGAGCCCTGGCTTTACAGTCATTACACGAGACTTGCTGAATATGCACGTGCATCCGAAACGTTTTTAATCAATAGCTTCAAGGTTGTTCTAACCGTTTGACAACATAGATACGTTATTAAAGTTTTCGATAGAAATTTTATTAACTTAAAACTTAGTTGCGCTTAACTTTATGTTCTGAGTATAGAATAACATTGAAGTGTCCTAAAATATCAAAGTAATCTGGTCACGGCTGCGAGAAATAAGCATGAATCGTCATATACTCTTCATGGTAAATTACCCCAATTATCGACAAGATAACATTGATATTTTAAGACACTTACATGTTATTCTCTATATAGTACTTGACTGGCCAGATGGCTGAGTGGCCAAGGTGTGAAACAGCTACCTAATTCTTAAGGAAGTGAACATGTTTGAATTTTGAGTCCGATAGCAATCCTATAAGCCTTCCTTCGATATGGTACTAAAATTTAATTATACGATAGTATTTGACTGAATAGGGTGTACAACGTTGGATTATTGAGCAAATGATGATTGAAAATAAGCATTATTTTGTTATTGAATATATTTTATAACTCGTACACAGGAGTCCTGGGCGACCTACCATAATACACGTACAGGCGATACTATCAAACAGAGATATATTGTAGACGGAAGAGAGGTCCTTATCGTCAAACCAGGCGAAATGAGCATCATCTATGATTATGGAAAGGTATGACGTTGTCCAGTAATGCAAGATATCCTTTTCAAATATCACTGAAAAAATTAGTTTTATTTTCTTATTTAAATGGTCCAGTAACAATCTATTTATACATGTTAAATCGTGTAAACGCCTCTTTAAAATATCCTTCAATCATATTATGGTGAAGTTCATGCGATTCCTGGGTACATATTTCAGCAGTGCTGGACTTGGGCTTGAACTATCTTGCCCATCCCCTTGCCCTACATTCGGAACATCGATCGGACTTTTCCGTAAACTGGAAACTACCTCGGACGTAAGTGTAGTAATTATGGGTCATTTTTTAGGTTATTCGGCTCCCGGTGGTTCTTCGGTTAATACGCTTGAAGAAAATTACATTTTGTTTATTCTTTCTGATAGTCTTATAAGATCTTTTGGGTAAACTATAATTTGATGACTAAACGCAGTAAAAGACAGCGTTTTGTTATCAAATTAAATTATGCCCACTTTTATTCTTTCGCTGATTTTGTTTTATGCAACGTCATCCTTAGCGGAATCGTTGAAGTTTGTGACGTCATATTAACCCACGTGCTAACTGAAGCGCTTTCATTGCTGCGCCCGTATTATTCCCGAGGTCCATTCCGTAGAATCGCCGAGGGTTCCCGATTGCTTGCCCTAATGACAAATGGCACGAGCCTACGACATTTGATTTCCCTCGGATAACGTGTCCATCGCTTTAAAAAACTGGTTTAAGCAGGGATCATATCTTTTGTTTCGATTCCTAACTACATTGACATAAAGAGCACTTTATTGATATTGAACAAATTTCTTTAAAATTAAATTCGAATTATTTTAGTATATTTTTCTGATGGTAATAAATTGTCATTTTAATTTGTTTTAGAGATAATTGTATAGATACTGAAAAATTAAATCGCAAAATAACTAAAACACTTTTAATACAGGCTCTTGTACTTATGGATCATCTATCGGAGAATAAGGATGTTCCATCCGGGGAAACATTTCATCTAAATATTAATTGTAGCCTTCAACGCGTGTGCGCTCTTGATCTCGCTGAATTGGAATAGGCTTTTGATATGACTATGTATCCTGTGGTTTCTCTTTCAGTATCATGTGGTCATGCAATTCGATGGGATGAGACACAAGGCATCAAACGACTGTGTATGTTTTGTTTCTGACTTAGATGAAAAAGAAAGAATATCCCTTGATGATTTAGTCAATTATTTGAATATCAAAGATGTAAGTCTGTATTAAGTATTTTGCTAAACGATAATTTATATCTTATTCATATTTTCCTTGCAAGCTACGTCAAACAGATTGTAACATTGGGGATTGTACATTCATCCAAATCAAAGCCATAAGATAAATTGATAGATATATGGATAGATGGATAGATAAATAGATAGATAGATAGATAGATAGATAGATAGGTAGGTAGGTAGGTAGGTAGGTAGGTAGGTAGGTAGGTAGGTAGGTAGGTAGGTAGGTAGGTAGGAAGGAAGGAAGGTAGGTAGGTAGGTAGGTAGGTAGGTAGGTAGGTAGGTAGGTAGGTAGGTAGGTAGGTAGGTAGGTAGGTAGGTAGATAGATAGATAGATAGATAGATAGATAGATAGATAGATAGATAGATAGATAGATAGATAGATAGATAGATAGATAGATAGATAGATAGATAGATAGATAGATAGATAGATAGATAGATAGATAGATAGATAGATAGATAGATAGATAGATAGATAGATAGATAGATAGATAGATAGATAGATAGATAGATAGATAGATAGATAGATAGATAGATAGATAGATAGATAGATAGATAGATAGATAGATAGATAGATAGATAGATAGATAGATAGATAGATAGATAGATAGATAGATAGATAGATAGATAGATAGATAGATAGGTAGGTAGGTAGTAAGGTAGGTAGGAAGGTAGGTAGGTAGGTAGGTAGGTAGGTAGGTAGGTAGGTAGGTAGGTAGGTAGGTAGGTAGGTAGGAAGGTAGGTAGGTAGGTAGGTAGGTAGGTAGGTAGGTAGGTAGGTAGGTAGGTAGGTAGGTAGGTAGGAAGGAAGGAAGGAAGGAAGGTAGGTAGGTAGGTAGATAGATAGATAGATAGATAGATAGATAGATAGATAGATAGATAGATAGATAGATAGATAGATAGATAGATAGATAGATAGATAGATAGATAGATAGATAGATAGATAGATAGATAGATAGATAGATAGATAGATAGATAGATAGATAGATAGATAGATAGATAGATAGATAGATAGATAGATAGATAGATTGATAGATAGATAGATAGATAGATAGATAGATAGATAGATAGATAGATAGATAGATAGATAGATAGATAGATAGATAGATAGATAGATAGATAGATAGATAGATAGATAGATAGATAGATAGATAGATAGATAGATAGATAGATAGATAGATAGATAGATAGATAGATAGATAGATAGATAGATAGATAGATAGATAGATAGATAGATAGATAGATAGATAGATAGATAGATAGATAGATAGATAGATAGATAGATAGATAGATAGATAGATAGATAGATTCATTGCATACAAAACACTCAATCCTATCACGCAAAAAAAACCCGCTCCACAATCGATCGAATGCATTTCTTAAATTGTAAAAAAAATATCAACATTTCATTCAAATCGACCATCTATCCACGATTGTATTGGCTAGTTATTTTAAAGCGTCTGAATGGTCCATAAAAACGCACAAACAGAAGGATGTGTAGGTTTCATTAAAGGGGTGATAAAATATCGCTTTTTTCGTCCCATTGATCGAAATTGGCGATATCATATTACTATCACTAAATTTTATTTAACACTTTCTCCTCCGTCTCATTCAGATTAATTCCGAAATCATGTAAAATGAGTCAAAAAGTCAATTTCACAATGTTCATGCCGGTACAGTTAGTGAAGTCCGAATGTTATCCGACAAAGTATTCAATAAAAACATCGAATTTTACTTGCTTTTATAAAATGACCTACGGCGCGGGAGTGTATGATATTACACGTGTGTTATTACACTAGTGGAATAACTATGACGTAGCGTCAAAAGTTGGGGCTAATAAACGTCACGTCAAATTGATTAAAAATGTCGTTGTTTTTTTTGCATGATTTGATATTTTATTCATTTACCGACAAGCAATCCACGGTCATTTTCCTGTCTCCAAGTGTTTCGACCCAAAGTGCAGTTATGATGTTTCAGACCGTGCACAGTGTAAATTATGAGTCGGTTCCTTATTAGATCTTCAAAAATCAATACACATAAACAAGTTCAAGTTCAAATCTTTATTGGCAAAATATCGGCAAAGCTAGTTGCCCTTGGCCATATACATAGATATACATAGATATACATAGATATACATAGATATATATCAAAATGACAGAAACGTAAAAAAAGGAACAGATCAGACGACCATTAAACAACAAGTTGTAATTTAGTCATGAGAAATTAATCGAAAATAAATACACATTTACAAAAGAGGGAATTTATCTGTTGACTGGATTAATAGAAATAGTGAATTTATCAGCTTTATAAAGATTTTTTTTTATCTCTTAATCAATTATAGCATTACATCTTATTTCAATACACATTTACAAAAGAGGGAATTTATCTGTTGACTCGATTAAAAGAAATAGTGAATTTATCAGCTTTATAAACGTTTTTTTTTCTCTCTTAATCAATTATAGCATTTCATCTTATTTCAGTTGCAGCTCTTATATAATACGTAATATTGTTAACGGTGGGCCATGATTTGTAAATATTTTATTTTTTTCCTTATATGATCATATTTAGGACAGCAAAGTAAAAAATGATTTTCGCTTTCAACTGCTGAAAAATTACATGTTGTGCACAGTCGTTCCCTACAAAGGATTTGTTAGTGGCTCCCTTTTTTCAATATTTTATTGGTGGGAATATAATCTAAATCTTGCAAGCTTCTTTTGTAGGTTTTTCTTAATCGTTATTGAAAGATATGATTCTAAAGCAAATTCCATTTCAAATTGTTTGTAATATTGTAGTTTACTTGTTTCTTGTATAGAAGTGCGCCAATTTGGAATGTATTGATCTCTTATTCTTTGAATTTACATTGTTTTGTAATTCGTTTCATTACTGCAGTTTTGTTAGAGATAGCTTTATCAAAGACTGTCTAGCAGATCAGTGATTTTAGAAGATCAAAGATTACTGTTGGATAAATTTAGCTGTTCTATTTAATTTGTTTAAGAATTTCCTTGTGGCATGATCTTTACCCAAAAAAGAAATCGATATTTCTTTAACCATGGTTGATATCGGGAAACGTCCTAGTTCACCATAGACTGCTGTACTCGCTGTTTGCGAATTTACTCCTAATAGTTTCTCGTAAAATTTCATTTGTAGCCTATCTATTTCATTGTATCCATAAATGCGCCACACTTCTGATCCGTACAGAAGAGTAGATGTAACCACAGTTTCTAAAACGTTAAGTTTAGTTTTTATATCTAGGTGAGTATTTTTTTTAAAAAAAAAAAAAGGCAATAAACTGTGATATGCTTCGTTCGCCTTTCTATTAAATTTTTAACGGAATACCTTAAATTCCCCGTATAATAGAAACTTATACTAGATAACAGAATGATGGGACAGTTTCTAATTGTTCATTTTTCAACGTCCAGCAAAACGTATTGTTAAATTTTCGATTTTCAAAAAGGCATTTTTTTTGTCTTATTTACATTGACGTTCATTCAGCACTGGTTTAAATATTCTTCATTCATATTAAGTTGTACTTGTAGACTTTCGGGCGATGTCGAAAAATTTGCCATATCGTCTGCAAATAGCAACAGGTAAAAAGATATTATACCTTAATTTGTTTCATTCAAATCACCGACACTTATATGATCGCTTATATAATTAATATAAAATAAAAACAGGACCGTTGACAGCGGATACATTGCTTCATACGTACAGTTATGTCTGTCAAGAAAAGCAGAGAATTTGTTGTTTGTTAGACGTATACAGTATTTAACACTAGAATGAGCATGTTTAGCATCTAACAACTGACCCCCATGGTAGGTAATCTATCTCATAAAATAAGTCTCTTAACAGAGTCGAACGCTTTTTCGTAATCTATAAAAGCGCAATTGTTATGTACGAACTGTCCTCAACCGAAGCATAGCTGAAAAATATACGTCGGGAGCCAGCCCCGAACCGCGGACGACAATATTCAAATATTTTGGTTTGCAAGACCAATGCTCTACCACTGAGCCAAAGAAGATCTTCCCTGGCGCAGGTGTCAGACATTGTATTCAAACCTACGAGGTTTTGCAGGACAGTGGTGAGAGTGGTCCCACATAACACCCCCTCTTAAGATTCATTATACATTTATGACGATAAGCCGATCAAGGCAGTAATGTGCTTTCTGAACTAACCAAGTCGGTACAATGCCAACATAAATGGCTTATATCAGACGAGCCCCCATGTTATGTACGAACTGTCCTCAGCCGAAGCATAGCTGAAAAATATTCGTCGTGAGCCAGCCTCGAACCCACGCAGTTCAACAATATTCAAATATTTTGGTTGACAAGTCCAATGCTCTGCCACTGGGCCAAAGAAGATCCTTCATGACGCAGGTGTCAGACATTGTATTTAAACTTACGAAGCTTTGCAGGACAGTGATGAGAATGATCTCCCATAACACAATACAATTTTTTTTAAGTAAAGCTTTTTGAATAGTTGTATGCAAAAGAATATACAGTCTGTTGTACTGCACTTGTCACGAAATCCAAACTGGGAAGAGTTAAAAAATCTTCTCCTTTTCATCCAATCACACAGTATATTTCTGATCGCCAGTGAGAATAATTTACCAAGAATATTAATCAAAGAAATACACCTATAATTGGACGGGTCTAATTTGCCGCCCTTTTTGTATATTGGGACGATAACGCCTTTTGACCAGATTAAGGGTTAGGTACACGTTTCGAAAATTTTGTTGAAAACTGTTGTAAGGTACGGCGCAAGAAAATGACGTCCGTCTATCAAAAACAGTTTTGCGATAATGCAAAAATAAAACGATAGCTTTTAAGTTCGTCTGTCTTTTAATGCAACAAATGCTGCCAAAGCTTACAAATATAGGTCTCATAACATTAACTGGTATTGGTGTTATTTATGAGTGAATATCGCTAAAATGATTATAAACAAATTGAAAAAAAAATCAGAGAAGATTTATCAGCGAAATTTCGATACATTATCAAAAAATCGTTACTTCAGATTGTTGAAACTGCAGTAATGTTGTTTTGATTAACCATTTCACATTTTATTTAACTTTTTAATTCTTGGCAAGTTATTACGTTATGGAATGATTTTGTTACAGATTTCGTCATTCGTTTCTACTTATAAATTATTCAGTTTTATACAAAAAAAATGGTTTTCTTTTCTATAGCAAACATATTTAGTATATGACTGTGAAAATGACATGTACAAATATACATTTTTCAAATACCAGCATGTATATTTCTAATCCTTTGAAATACATTGTGCAAAAATTAAACTTTTAAAGAAAAGAAAAAATGCGTTGTGCGTCAATAATAGCCGTACGCCGCAAACCGTCGTTTTTGGCGGGGTCGAACATTTCTGTGGAAAAAAGAAAAAAACGTAATCTCTTTGGAAATTTTCTTTCGATTTTGGAAAATAAAAAAAATTTGGAAAAAAAAATCCCAAAAACAAAAAAAAACCCCAACGATGTAATATTAAAATGTCATGTTGATACGAAGAATATCGGTTCCATGATACTGGATTGAAATTTCAATTCATTTAGAAACGACGATTTTTAACCGATATGGGACAATTCTGATCACAAAAGAATTTCTAAATTATTTCTTTGCTTATAAACAAAACTCTCAGAAATGTATATATTTCAAAACAAAAAAGAAAAACGATTTTTCTTACAAGATTTCAGGCAGAATCGTTCATGAAAGAAAAAGATATCGACTTCTTTTCTTCCGAATTAATTTCTTCGAGTAAAATTTTCAAATCGCTACATTATTTCAAATATGCAAATTCTGAAAAGTCTTCATCGAAATCATACCAAATCGCTCATATTTTAAGAGAAATCGGCTTTATTCTTTAGGAAAACTTTGCAGTAAGAATTATAACAATTTCATTGATAAGTATTTTTTATGACAACTTTTATTCAAATCGGTAAAGAGGAGTGTTACATTTCTTTTTAGGCGAAACTTTTTTTGTCATAACTCATGGTACTTTATGGTCAAATCTATCGAATGATGATATAAAATATATCAACAAATTTCAACACTTCGTGGTGAAGAATATTCAAGACCACCCTCGACAAACCAGATCAATTATGACAGAATCCATGCTAGGGCTTTATCCACTAAGCACGGTCATAGATAGTAGGAAATTGGGCTTCTTACAGAAACTCATATCCCTCCCGCCCACCTCTACTGTTAAACAAATATTTTTAAAAACGCTCTACTTCTTCATTGAAAGGCCATTATTTTGCCGCGGTTTTGCCCCAGACATTTATAAATGCCTCTTAAAGTATGGGTTAGAATATGAAATTCAATCGTTTTTAACACATAAAATATTTCATAACAAAATACAGTGGAAAACAATTGTCAAGAATGGAATAATCGGGTACGAAAGTCACAATTTACAACAAGCGTGCGATAATGACCCCGACTTTTCGAGATTCCGAACTATTCATTCATGTAGTAAGAACGCGATAGTCTGGAAGATCGCCACAACTACGTACGAATTAAACAATGCGTATATTGTATCGAAGTTATGGGTTAAACCACCAATTTACAACATTGATAATATATGCACCCTATGCAACTGCAATATAAACGTTGAAAATCTAATCCACTGGCTAACAACCTGCTCTGTCACATCTCCAATACGAAACAACTTCCTCCGAACCATAAGATTACAGTGTGGTGATAACAATTACTTTGAACTATTGAACGAACAGAACAGCGAAATTGTATACCAGAAACTTCTCGCAAAACCTCCGATCTCTTGGTTACCCTCCATGAAGACATTTCATCAAATATGTCATACTTATATCGCAACAATTTATAGACATTATATGACAGTATAAACTATACAATAGTAACCGATAACTAAAAACGTTGGTGTGATTCAACGTCGTAATTGCAGCCCGGTTATAGCTGTGGTTATGAGGTTTCGATAACACACCAACCAAAAAAAAAAAAAATCGAACGGGCATCCGTATGTGAAAAAAAATGTCGTCGTTGGACGAGTGGGTGTCGTAAATGCAGCCTTAACGGGCTGTACTTGCGACGTTTCGATCACCCAACGACATAAGTTTGTACCATGCAGTAAAATAAAAGCACTGTGATATACGCAGACTCAACTATAAAGTCATGTATATTCTTGATTGTGTACCATCATTTTGTTTGTTTTTGTATGTTTTTTGTATGCTCTTTGTATGTTTGTCCATGTCTACCTTGTCCTTGTTTAAATGTGTTTGTTTGTTGCTAATCTCCGCATAGTCGGGGGAATTAAAATAGATGAATGAATGAATGTGGTCGGGCAACAAAACAAATTATCTCCAACGATTGACGTTACGTCTATGCAAATGAGCTCAGAGCGAATAGCAACGCTATTTTGTAACCTCGAAATGACGTCATAATATATATATCGAATAAAAAAGAATAGAATATTTTATTTGCAAAGATAAACCAAATACATGGCTTAAAGGCAATTACAAACATATAATAAATTATATAAACATATTAGCAATCGCTATCACGCTCTCAGGTCCACACAAACAATAACCATTAATGGAATGATGGAAATAAAGATTTTTTTGATAATGCTTATTTGGAGTTCAAGACTAAACCGGTCATTATATCTTATAATAAAACACTCCTTTTATTAATTAAACTTGCAATAGCTTTCGTTAGATCGACGTTTGCTTTAAACGTCGTTATAAGTTTCGCGGAAAATTGAAAAATTGAATTTAACGAATTTTGACTTGAATTATGATTTTTTTTCTAAAAGAACTCGGGTCGTTTTACAAATAGAATTTAAATTTTGTGCTTATAAAATACAGAATTTATTAAAACTTGTCATATAATACAGATAATACTCGACACAGTCTTGTTTTTATCTGTTTTAGATGACGAGTTTAATGAAATTTATTCCATCACTACTCATTTAATAGCCTCTATTTCTTTTCTGTTTTTTCCCTCGTGTACCTCGCCGCCGATTTGTTAAATTTTACAATTGAGGTCACAATGTCCTTTAAAAATACTTAGCTAACGTCTTCGATGTGTATGTCAATTTACATTTGCTCTTTAGTCTAGAAATTTGATGATATGCTTACATGAGCCACATTATTTTCAAACCACGGGACCAGATTATTGAATCGGGAAGATTTTTGACGATACATACCAAGATTTTCATCACTAACACCACGGTCAATACAGCTGAACTATCCAAGAGATCACAAGAGCTGTGCCATGGGTGTGTCAATCTACAGGCCGTCATCTCCAGGGGTAGGTTTTGACTTAAATTTTGTTGTTGTTTTGTCATAAACACCATATTTTATAATCAAATCTATTCAAGAGATCACAAGAGCTGCGTCATTGGTGTGGAGGTCATCATCGCTCGGGTAACTGGTAGCTGTTGAATTATTTCTGTTGTTGTTCTTGGTATGTGTCATACTGTCATGACATTCTTAAGGTTTGCTGAGAAAAGCTGTATTAAATTTCCAGGTAATTTGAAGCAGTTTGGCTTCAGATCTATACGAAATAATCAAGCATTGGTTAACATCAACTTAACATCCATAGAACTTCACTGTGAACACCAAGGGAAGGGTTTTCGGCGTAAATTTAAGTAATTAAGTGCATCCGTGTATATCTATTACTATTTCATATTTTTATTTCGCTTAAGAAAATACGACGGATGATCCAGAAATTCGAAAAATGGCTTATAAAGTGAAAAAATGAATATTTTTGTAATGATTTGGAATGAGATTGAATGAGTGTGTATAGAATGTTTTGAGTGAAGTTAAAATGATGTAATCCAATATAGCTTATTTTGTTCAGACAAACTAGGGATATTTATTACCTCTCTATAATAAAATATACATACATTTCTATTTGTGCTCTTCATGAATCAATCAGCGACTTCAAAATCCACACCAGCCAATAAAATCGTAGAATAATTTGATCGATTTGAATTTAATGTGATCGTATTGAACGATTTTGAAATGTTTTCTCATAATTTTTAGCGTGTTTGGTCGATTCGAGTGAGTGTTTGGAACGAATGAAAGGAGACTGAATGATTTCGAATGACTTCGATCTGAATTACCATTGTAACGCTCCCTTAACTTCTTTCATGAGTGCTTTCCAACCAATCAAAATGATAATATTGCATGAATTTATTGACTGCTGTTGATTCTAAAACGTCCAATTTGTTCGTTAAGGCATAAAAACAGATTCGCTGAATTCATCCAATTGTTAGAATCATTTAAAAACTAGCTCCACCCACTCATTCAATTCCATTCCAAACACCATTCGAAAAGTATTCACTTTTTCAATTTCACTATGTTGTTCACTGTCATTGGGTTTTGGACGATCAAAGTACATTTCATGAATTTCTTAATTTGAGTTCTATTGAATAAATAGGATCCTAACACAAGTATTTATTGTCATAATTCAATTTTACTATATAGTTTTAAAT
Source organism: Fragum whitleyi (assembly GCA_948146395.1). Classification (NCBI taxonomy): domain Eukaryota; kingdom Metazoa; phylum Mollusca; class Bivalvia; order Cardiida; family Cardiidae; genus Fragum; species Fragum whitleyi. The sequence goes on from OX411558.1 coordinate 10,190,982, forward strand.
CGGATTATAGAATATTCGCTTGTGGGATAAGGTCGTTCAAATCTGCTCCCAAAAAATAAAGTAAAAAAAATAGAAATTAAAATAAATTAATCATTTCTTGCATTCTATAGAATTTGAGGAAGACACAACCCCGAGGCGCAGACGTCAAACAAACGAACAGATGTGTACGAGATGGTATTGTGTACAGACAACAGATGGTCTTATGTGCACTTTGGTCACGGTTGATAGCGAAGACAATTGGGGATGTGGTGGTACGCCAAGGGGAGGGTGGTTTTAAATCTTAAAAGCCGATTTGTGGTTCGCTGATCCCGCCACTTGAATACCGCCAAGACAACATTCCTAAAATAAGTCAACATAATTTATCATTATTCGCAGTCATGTCGGGCTACTTTTTGAAAACCAGATAATTTTTTGTAGGAATTGAAATAGCCTTAAATAGCACATTACCGTATATCATTTTGAAGCTTTAATCTTATAACTAAGTCACCTAATTCTAAAACTTATGTTTGTAATTAAATATATAACCACGTTACGTAAATTGCTTCTCTTTCAAGACATGTTCATGTAGTAATTTATTGAAATGATTTACAGATTTATAGTATTTGGAACATTTAGTGTTAAAATCAAGGGGGTCAGTGCAAACTTACATTTTAAATGCTTATGGATATATCGATAACATTAACTTCGCGCGAACAGATAGGGGCGTAAAGATATATACTCTTTGACATTTGATCTTTGTGCACATTGTAGTTTCTACAAAAAGATCTATATGTCTGGGAAAGTCAATCAATGTAAGTGAAGTCAATGCATCTTCACACTGTATCAAAACAGAATTGCTTTTCTGATGAAAGATTTGTAACAAAGACGTTGATTAAGGACGTTTTGTCGCACTTGTCTTAAGGTTGCAAACTCGACCTCTCGTATCTGGTTACACACTTTCTTATCGGAGATCCTACTAAGCTTTGAGACATAAGTCTTCGCTGACGTAGCAGTAGAGTAAAAAGTCCCAAATATCGTTACGTTTTTCGACGTCCTGGACGAACGTTGTTATCCAGTGTAGGACTGATCTGGCTCTATACATTACGTTGTGAGTCATCTTATAGCGAATCCAGAGTTACAAGTTACAGTCTATCCAGAAATAACACAGTTATGACTGGTCTTAAAGAGACTTCCTTGTGGTGACCAATAACTTTATGACGTTGTTCCTCCGTTCGCTTGATATATTTTTAATTCAGGTGTATGTCTAAACGTTCAATTTCAAAAACAATCAAGTGGAGGTATTTCTTCCACGACAAAATGGAGAGCTATCAGGACTGTCCAGTAAATCTGGAACTGCACGTGCTGAATGAGAAAATCAGATTTTTACGTAATTTGACGTTGACGTCTCTACCTAGAAATGCTGTCGAATAATTGTTCGCAATTACATGTGATAATCTTAAATAATTTAAATACTGATTACATTTCAATCAAGATTTATCGAATTTTTACATGATCTCAGAAAATCGTATGTTTAATCATCGTCAAAGAACTTTTTTGAAGAGTATATGATATAGTCCGTTTGACTCCTATATGGACCAACATTTCACCGAAAATCTCAGAAATTAATTAATGAAACGCATATTTTTCTTGTCATATCACTTTTTCCAGCTAATACCATGACGAATTTTGTTTTTTCAGAATTTTTGAATGTAAAATAATGATTTTGTCCGTCCGTCTACATGTTAACTTTCAGCATTTCATACCTACTTGTTACTGTATTAAACGGAACAGCGAATTGTAATACCAAAAATAGTACTGATTTGCATAGGGGCCGAGTCAAAAGAGTAAGATTTTAAATGAATTGTATTACTATAAAATCGAGTTTTTCAATATAATTAAGTTTGTCTAAGCTTTTTGCTACCGTTGGATATCAAATCTGTGTATATTCTCTCTTTCTTCAGAAACTGTTTGACCAGATAATTGATTATTGATTTTATTCATTCTGAGATGAACCCTATATTTACGTGTTAAGACCAATCAAAAAGCATAATTAAACGAAGTAGTTGGGAATTTCACGAGGAAAACTTGATGAAAAGGCGAGTACTAACGGTAAAAATCACGTGTTATTTAAGTTTAAGATGACATGACCGTCGATATGCTAATTAGCATGTCCAAATAAGGAACAATTGACATTTCATCTGTCAAAAGTTTAGTATAAAACCACGTGTTTTTACTATTAATGTTGACATTTTCATACTATTGAACAGCCTCCATCACCCCTCGTATTTAAGAACGGATAATGCGAAAATATTAACATTAACTAGATAGCCAAATAATTGTTTTGAAATCATTTTATTTTCAAAAAATATTTTTTGGAATGGTATTAAGATGAATTTAAGATTTTACTACATACAAATCCTTTATTCAAATGCAATTTTATGTAATTGATGAAAAGGTTGGTCCATATAGAAGTCAAACGGACTATACCTTTTAAGTGTTTGTATGAATAATATGAATAATAATATGATATGATATAAATATAATATGAATCATGTGAACATATGAAGCAAGTTTTGTTAATTGTTCGAATTGTTCTGTTTTCATAATTCTATCAAAACTGCTGATATCAGTACCACCATTATACCAATTGAAATTGAACAAATAATGATTTCTAATATCATCATCTATAGGACAATGGAAATATTTATGAAATTAACAATCAACGTTAATAATAACATTAAGACATTGCGAGACAGTTTAATTGTCTCTTAAATTTTTTGTTTGTAATATTTTATATATACAGTTTTTTTCCTGAATTATTCCTCTCATTCCTTTAATTATCATAGCATTAAAAAGCTGTTGTCACCAATTCAAGGTTATGTCACGAGGCTTTTGATCGTCAACTTAGCCCTTTTTGTTTGTCACACGCAGCACCTAAGCGACTGAATTGAATTATCTTCTTTCGTTCATGATCTTTAATTCTAATGATATTATTACTATTTTTCTTATCGACCCGTACATTTCATTGCTTGTCGTTTCTTCTGTAAATTTTTAATCCATTTCAAAAAAGAAAGAAAAATTCTCAAAAGACCATAAGATGTAGATAGAGATCGAGAAAAGAAGAGCGTGATAAACTATCCTGTACTTTTCAGAAAAAAAATGTATTGTGCTTAGGCTGCTAAACAATAGGAAATTACTTATGCAGAATATCGAACGGATTACCCACTCAGAACGGTGAACAAAATTTAGTAAACTGTATTATAGCCATTAAAAGTAACATCGTATCTAAAAAAAACCGGGAAAAGGGAAGACGAGCGGGAGATTCGATCTCCGGACCTCTGCTTTACAAGCTCCTGACATAACACCTATAGCTATATCTGGTCATTTAACAGTACTGGGTAAATTGCGTTATTTGAATGTTCTGTTCGCGTATTTTGAATCTAAATAAGAAAGTGAGTTCCGAATATCAATGTAGGTCAACGGGAATATTAAATGAGTGACAAGTCAACAATGTTTCACAATACCTGTATCCCGTTGTCTGCGCATGCCATATTCTCCGAAGATTGACCTGTCTTCGGGACCGTATCACTTATCCAGATTGGGATAAGTATTACTACCTCGTACGCATAACTCCGTATTCTATCGCCAAAAAGTAGTAAATGAAGAATTTTAATTAAAACTTCATTTTTGTGGAAATCAAACTATATTTTGCCTTAAATTAATTGACAAAACTATTGTTTTAAATTGCGAAAGTATATTTTTTTTAAAAAATTAATGCTTGAATTTTATTTATACTGTACACGTGCATTACAAGGCCGCTGACATTTTGAAAGTAGTTCGAGGGAATCTGCTGAGTTGTCACGAATAACACTACCCAGAATGCTCAAATCAGATAGGTCAGTATTTGAAAAATGCCACCTATCGGAAGACAACGACATGTATCCGTCAAAATACCATAGTCATTTTTTTCTGTTTGAAGGTTACGATAAAGAAGATACCTTTACTTTACCACCAAGGTATTTTTAGATTCATTTACGACAGATTTTAACATATTTCATACAAAGATGAACGCTAATTATAAAGGGAACCTTACGCGACCTCTTATATTCTTATCCGAAATTAACATTCATCTCGATCAAAACCATTCTAAATCAGCGCTCGATGCAATGCAATCAAATCACTCACTCCAATCATGCTTTCATACCGCTAATTTATCAATCCTGAAAAAAATTCGCGTTCTTTGATTACCTCACTTATTATCCAAATCCACTCATTCCATTTACTCCAAAATCGTTTATCTTGTCAATTTCACGATGTTAGAACTAAGCAGTGGTTATATTTGTTTGATCATTTAACTTTGCAATTAGCTGCTTGAGGCTTGAATAGTGGTACTGACACCGACATATCGCAGTTGCTAGCGCAACTGACTTCAAATTATGGGGTCCGAAATTCGATCTTCGACGGTGCCGCATGTCCCTTCCGATTTAATTTCCAATTAATGGAAGGATTTTCATAGTTCTATGTTGGATTGAATTCTAGAGACTAAGAAAGGATGTCGGGTGAGAAAAAAGTCGGAAATCCATGGTTAATAGCTCTAGCAGCCGCGATGTGACTTAAAAGCTTTTAAAACCGATATAAACCCCAATTCAAACAATTGATGGTAATACTTATGTGAATGATATAAACACAGAAGTGTGTGGTGTTGAAGCAGCCGCGATATGACGTTATTTCATCGAATTTCTAGTGAAAATTCTATATTTTTGTTAAATCATGTGATAATCCGACCAAATATTGATTGCCCTTAGCAGCTATCTTCCTGAAAGTTGTATATATTTGTAATATAGCTATTTACAACTTTGTGGTTTATTTTTTTCTATTTTTTTTTTTTCAAAGATATCGCATTTATCGAAAAATTGCAAAAGACTTTCACTGCTGTTCAAGGGTTACAGGAAACAGTATATGAAAATGATACATTTAATGAAATATGAAGAACACTATATGATGATAATAACAATATAAATACTTCATGAGCAGTGCATGTGATTGCCAATGCTCAGCTGTTCGTAGCATATGAAAAATGAAATTGGGCTAATTATATCTGTCGATCCGTCAAACTGTCTGGCTATCTTTCATTATCATTTGAAAAAAGTATTTGCCTTTATGATATACTTTGATATTGTCTCCATGTATTTGAACGGAAGGAAAGTATGCAATATTTTTATGATATTGCATACTTTGATATTGCACTAAGATTATTTTCACGTACACAAATGGACTGGACTACTTACTGGTTGCTACCTTGCCATAAGTCAACATAAAATCACATTATCAACGCTTTCTTTTTTGCGTTCAATATTCGAGAAATAGTTTTGTCGGAGTAGAGAAATACGTTTCAAGTTCTTTGAATGCCTAAAGGGCAATATATCATTGTTTGGTTTTATCTATTTGAAAACATTTTCCGAGAAATCAACCACTTCATCCCCCCTCCCTCTGTCTTTCCTCAGAAGCCCCCCCCCCCCTCTCAAATTTCTTCCAAATCACTGATTTTGTTTCTCCTTTATCTATGTTATTTTATGAATCTTTCAAAACTAATTCATGTCTATCCCTTTGTGTCTATCATTAATCTATTATCTATCTCTCTTCCTCCCTATCTTTCTCTTTTATCTCGTATTTTACCCCGCCCTGTCCTTCCTGACAATCGCTAGTCTGCTCCGGTATCAAGTACGCCAATTGAGTAAGTTCTGGAACTTGTAACTGGTGAGAATAACAAATGAACAAGTTTTTATAAATATGTTTATCTCATTTTTATTGAAAATAAGTCGAAATCAACGCGTATTTAAAAATCGAAAATGCGAATCGACACAAAAATGTCCGCCGTCCTTTTTGTTTACACTGTTACTTCATAGCAACGGATGTATTCATCCGAACGTAAAATTATAACGGAAAGGATTTTGCAGGAAAAGGTCTACGGCGTAACTGTTATTAAAAGGAGGTTTAATTTTAAACAAAAATTGTTCTTGAAGAATAGGTGATGTAAAAGATTAATAAATAAGAAGTGAACATCGTCCAACAATATCAAAGTATACAATAAAAAAGTTATTGAATTTAAATGGGAATATAAGCTCGGGCACTCTGCCAAAAGAACTCGCCCGACACAATATATTCCCATATAAATTTAATTACCCATATTATTAATTGTCCGGAGTAGTATCAGTTAGATAATGATTACAACTCAGCTCAACTTTATTTGGCATTCGGCAAACATATATGCCATTGGCCATTTACAAAATTTATACATGAAAATATGGCTGTGGCAGAATAGGTGTTATAAAAGAAAATTGCGTTTAATAAATAAATAAATGTCTTATTCATTTTGACATGATTCTAGATAAGATTCCCTTAATCGAAAAGGTTCCTTAATATATTTTTCAGTATTGATTTGTATTTTTAGATGACTTGATATTAATAAATTTATTGATATTAGGCCACGTACAATGTATGTACCTATGTCTAAGATCAGTTAATCTATTACATACACTTAGAAAATGGTATTCTGATTCAATACAAGGGCGATCATATACTTTAAAAATTCTGTTATTTCTTTCTATTTTATTAATTCGACCAATTTCTATTTCTAGTTTATGAGATGACAATCGGAATTGTGTCAGTTTTATTCTTAAGGATTCATTTTTCAAATTACTTAAGTAAGATTCAAACCCAACATTTTCTTTAAATTTGCAAATATATTCCAATTTAGGAGAATTCTTTATATAGCTACTCAATTCTTGCGAGAACGTGTCCCTTAATCGTAACTTAATCGTATTAAAATCTCTAATTCAAATCGTTTTTCTCTGATAAATAAGATAAACCATTCAGATCCAGTGTTTCTTTATCTTATTTACCCATGGCGAAGGAAACTGATGTGATATCAAGTTCTGCTCGTTGAATATTCTGTACATCTGGCTATCTCTGCTACATTTTACCTTAATCCAATACTTTAATGCTCGTTCTTTAGCTATTAAAGAGATAGGATACCTACCGAGTTCACCATATACTGCAAGTTTTATGGTCTGTGCTCGGACACCTAGGATCCACTTGCAAAGTTTAATGTGTAATTTGTCCGTTTGATTGAAATCATATATTCCCCAGACCTCGGCAGCATCCAGCAAAATTGATGAAATCAGTCTATCAAAAAGAAGTAATTTGGTTCATATATCAAATTTAATTCTACCTAATAATTGGTAAAGGTTCATTAAAACTCTATTTGCTTGGTCTTGTAAACAAGAAATTGCTTGTTTAAATAATCCATTTCTAGAAAAAATTATCTCTGGATAACAAAAATTCTCCACTATTGTTCCTCGTTGTCAATCGACCGAGAAATATTTTTATCTCTTTTCCTTTTTTCAAAAATGCAAATTATACTCTTTTTAACGTTTATTTAAGACCCCATTTCTTGGCGTAGTTAGATATGTCAGTCAGTTGCTTTTGAAGGCTATTTTTTTATATATTTTTTTTATTTATTTTTTATACTTGAACATATTTGGGTTATTATAATAATATTTCTTTATGTAAATTTTTCGTAATTCTGTGTAAGCTGGACTTATAAACAAAAAGTGAAATTCATCCTCGATTTGGTTTAAGTTACACAGATTACAAATTCTTTCATTCCTGGTAATGTTTCTATGACGTCCTGTTTCAATCGAAAGCTGGTGGGCTGATAAGCGTAACTTCACTAAAGCATTCCTATGACTTGGAATATTCATTTTGCAAATATAGTTTGAAAAACAAAAACTGTCTTTTAAATTTTTAAAGATTAATAATGATGATCGGTTGCTTTTATCTTGAAACCATTCACTGATGTAAATATCAACTAATCTAATGCGTAAAATTGGTACAAAAAGTTTTAAGTTTTCTCATTCTAGAAATAGCCATACATCGTAAAATCCTGTTTTTTATAACAAATCCTTTACCTTGAAAATCCAAGAGTTTGCACTTTTTGTATTTAACATTTCATCTTTAACTGTGTATAAAATGCAATTAGCGCTTTTTCAGAAAACAATTTAATAAGATATTTTATGATTCTAATTTTTATGTTATATGCAATGGGTGTCTTTCTAATTCTAATGGCAGAGTTACAAGTGGATTGTTTGACATTTAAAATTCTTTTCAGAAATTTTCTATGAATACGTTCGACTAATTCGCTTGAAACAAAACCCCAAACCTCACAAGAATACATTAAAATAGATGCAACAAAAGAATCAAATAGATCCAGCATAATTTTAATAGGTATTTCTTTCTTTTTGGTAATATACAATAAGTCACTCATTGATCGCATTGCTTTCCCAGCCAAGGTCTTAAATGCGTCAAAAAATGATCCGTTGCTGTTAAAAACTAGTCCTAAATAATTAAATTGAGAAACTATTTCTTTGTCGTTCCCGGAGTAAGTAAATTTCATTTCATTATTGAAATTATTGCGACGCTGAAAGACAAATGTTTTTGTTTTTTCGACATTTACCCTAAGTTTCCACTTATAACAATAATTTTAAAATGCAAAAAATAAATCTTGCAGTCCGATAGCTGTTTCGGATATTAAAACCGAGTCGTCGGCAAAAAGCAATAGATAAATCGATAATTGACCTTAAGTGAAGCATTCGGTGGTGTTGTGCTGCAAAAATAATTCAATATCATTAATAGATAGAGAAAATAGGAAAGGCGAAAGTGATTCACCTTGTAACAATCCAACATCGTAATTAAATATCTCTGAAATAGAGTTCATATGTTTAACACAAAGTTTAACATCTTGATATAATGAACGAATAATACTAAGAAGTTTGCCAGTTATATTATTATTGACCAGTTTAAACCATAGATCATTACGATAGATTGAATCGAAACATTTTTCCAAATCAATAAAACAGCAAAAGAGTTTCTTTTTTTTTTTCATAAAATTTTTTCTGTATAAATGAATTCAAAATAAAAATTGCATCAACGGTACTGTAATTATTTTTGAAATCGAATTGGGCGTCAGTTAAAATATCATTATTTATTGACCACGCCTTAAGACGTTCATTGATCAATGAGGTGAACAACTTAGAAAAAACAACTCGTCAACGTAAGAGGGGGGTTTAGACTGTATGTTTTTTCATATCTGCTTTTTCATATATGTCAAAACATGCAGTGTAAGCCCCCAGATAATGAGCGTTCTGTTAACAGATCTGCAAAACATACGGAATAGAACATGTTCTATTTCCTTCTGCTTTTCAATACCGAAATGACCATTGATACCTCTGATGACCTGCTGATAAGCTGATAAAATAAACAATTACTGGTCAGCTCTTTCAAGTAGCCTGTCATTGACATATTTTGTGAAATACAATGCCTTAAATGACCAGGGAGAAACTTAACATATTACCATATAATAGATAAGTTCTTCCAGTGGTACTTAGTATATTGAAAAATAATTAAAATAGTAAAACTGAAAAATAATATGTTTAAATACCCATCAGGTACCTATCAGGAAATTGCAGAACATATTGACCATAGTCAGTCTATATGTCAGGAATATTGGTGGCCCAAGTTAATTAGGAATTGTCATTCTACTTTACTTTATTGTCTAGTCTGATCACCTATTAAATAATTCTCTACCTTTTAATTAGTTTGTTTATGCCTATTCAATTTACAAGATTACATCAATCGAGGTTCAAGTTCTTATAACTCCCTCTCGATTCTACTTCCTGTGAAATCCTAAAATACTGGCACCAAATGTTACAGATAAGTAAGAGAATGAAGCTAGATTATTGGCATTTTCGGAAATCAAATTTCTCCTAGCTCCTTTCAATTGAGAGACCGGTGCTCAGCGACACGATGAAAATGTGTTGGTTATATATCAAGTATTTTAAAAATTGTGAAGAGTAGTTCGTTTTTGGTGTCACATTAAGTCTCGAATTAAATTAGAAATAAAGTAATTTGTGAAATAAATGTTCAGAAAAGAGATCAAATGATTAATCACAGAAACAGAAAATTCTGTGACCATTTTCCATGTTTAATACAACTTAAGCAGGAGAAAAGGATTCAAATAAACTAATTGAGCTATATTTCAATGTCTTTATTATCATTGAAGTGATGAAGAGATTATTTGTTGATTTCATTGAGGTGTGAAACTAAAAGCATAATCACTATGTATAAATACGCAAAGCGGATTCATGTATGAGTGTGATCTGTTTTTTTTTTTTTTTGTTTCATACCTCCATGAAATTTCGAAATATTCTCTCCATATCTTAAAATTTAATATTATGAAGCAAAAATCGTTAAGATTAGTCAATTATAATATTTACTTTTAATTGGACTACTTTTGGCAGAAGCTTACAAAATAGCTGCATACTCAAAATTGCTTTCATTGCACAATGAAACCAATTTTAAGCCAATCAAAACATAGGAATATTGATGGGCACAAACAAAATCAAATTATTTAAATATACATTTGGTTTCGGTGTGCGATAGAATATGCCCTCATCATTACAGAAATACATACTCTATTTGATCTTGAAAATGACTGACAGTCATGACCGACGTCAACTGAAGCAGATATGTAAAAGCATACAGTGTAAACGCAAAAAGACGGATACGCATGTGCTTTTTCACATCTGCTTAAGCATACAGTGTAAACACTCTAATGCCGCGATAATTGGCTTTGTCTGACTGGTCACCCTTTTCATGTATGGGCACAATAGCTCCCTTTGGCAAGGATGTCGGAAATGTTTGTTTTTCAAGTATATAATTAAAAAGTCGTAATAAAGGTTTTTCAAGATAGTCAATGCATTCTTTAAAATATTTATAGATTACGTTATCCGTTGAGCATGATTTATTGGTACCAAGATTTTTGACTCACTTTCTTAATTCAGCTTCATTAAATGGTAAATCTAATTCTGAAAATATATTGTTTAAATTTTGTGTGTTGTCAAAATTTTGTAGAAATTCTGAACATTCTGTGTCTTCTTGTACGTGTATTTCTGATGATAAATTTTTAAAATGTTCTAAGAATTCAGAAATATCAATTTCCGATCCCTTGTTTTCTTCCTTCTTTTGCTAAAAAAATCTCCTAATTTTTTTTTTTTTTTTTTTAGTTTTCTTTATTTTTTTATATTCTCTAAATCACTTGCCATTTTTCTGTTGTAATTTCTTTTTTGCGATTTTACAAAGGTATTTATAATCACGTTTTTTTTTGCAAGAAAATTCTGTCGATTTGAATCGTTTTGAACTAAATTGTATCGCCTGAGAGCTTCTTAATAAACAGACTTTTTGTGCTTGTATGTATTGTCAAACCATTTTTTTCATAGAATATTCACTGTTATTACATAAATTTGTCCTTTTTGTTTGTTTACTGTGGTTTTCAAAATATACATTTACCTAATCATTTACTCTGTGAACAATAAGACCAAGTTATCTGGATCCTCTCCATTAAAAATGCACTCCTCTAATTTTTCGTTAAGATTTTCAATTGACATATATATATATAGGAAACAAACTCAACTTTATACTCTTTTTTTCATTTATAGGTAACTTTTTCACTGTTATTTTATAATGGAACAGTTTTCAAACAATGAACAAGAATATAAGATAATCAATGCCACTCTGACTCAAATTTTCAAAATTCAAAAATTCTCTTATATCATTAACGAAGATAATGAATAAAAGTGGCGATAATGACTCCTTGTTTCAAACCCATGATATATCAATGAACTCCGAAAGATCAGGATCAGAAGGCAGTCTGATACATGATTTGACATTATTGTATAGTGATTTGACAAGACGAATAAATTTACAACTTAAACCACTCTTTATAAGTTTCTGGTATAAAAAATCTCTATGAATTGTGTCAAAACTTTTCTCATAGTCTATAAAAGCGCAAAATGTTTTCTGTTTTCTGTTTTCTTTTTCAAAGAATTTTGGATTATACAATGTAAAATGAAAATACAATCCACTGTGCTTTTCTTACCTCTAAAACCAAATTGCAATTCAGTAAAAATATAATTGCTCTCACAATATTTATTAAGTCTGTTCTTTAGGCTTAGTGAAAAGAGTTTAGCCATAGAACTGACCAGTGTTATACCACGGTAATTCGTAGGATTATCCTTCTCACCTTTCTCAAAGATGGGAACGATAATCCCTTTTGTCCATGCCTCAGGATATGTGCCTGTGTCGTAGATTTTATTGAATATAGTACACAAATATGGAGCAATAATGTGTTTATTGTCAATACAGAATTCTGGTAAAATTTTATCAAAACCAGGGCTTTTGTTTCGATTTAGCTGCGACATCGTTTGGATTATTTCATTAACAGTAAAAGGCTTATCTAGATCATCGACATGTAGATCAGATAGATCCGGGAATTCCACATCATCCAATTGGTCTTGGTCGATTCTGTTTGACAAATTCTTAAAATGCCCAACAAACGCATGCGCAGATATAGGAATATCAGCAGTGTTTTTGTTCAGCTTTTTAATGTTTTTCCAGAATCATCTACTATCAGTTTTGCTCATTTCAGATATCTTTTTGCCTTCACTAGTTGATGTTTAAATTTGGCATTCCTTTTAGTATATGTATAGTGATTACGTGCTTTCAGAAATCCAATTTTTATTTGAAAAACTAAATCTATTGACAATTCTGGTTTGAAAGTGAGAAACAGGTGGTGTAGACTAACATCAGACTGCACATCAGAGTTACTTTTTATATAAATTTTCTTTTTCTTGTAAAAATCGGATCGAGCTTTTTTGCAATCTAGATCAAACCAGGTGTTTTTATTATTTTCATGAGTATAATTCGATTTTCTAACAACTGTGCCAAAAAAACCTCTTTGATGCATCTTACAACAAATTGCTTAAGTCGTTAATACATTGGTCTATTGACATTTCTCCTGAACTAGTTTGATCAGAAATCTGCTTCTATTTGCTTTCATTATCAAAATTTGGAGAAAAGTACCGATTTTGTTACTATCCCAATTAATTTTCTCAGATTGTTCATTTTTCAAAATATGTTAACATGTATGTGTATTATCATTGTCTGATTTTGGGAGGTCAGATTCTATAGAATACTCGATCGCACAATGATCCGAATACTCCGTCAAATCTAACACCTCAAAATTCTTAATTTCAAGCAAACCATCTTTTTGTACAATTAAGTAGTCTACAGAAAGACTCCTTCTGAAACGTCTCCCAATTTATTGCAATTTCAATTGAAGAGACTTATCTATTTAGATTTTATTTAGATTTTTCATTTAAAAGATTGGATTAGGAAAATATGTAAATGAGAATAAGGAATCATGACCTGTTTTTTTTTCTCTCTCTCTTTCTCTTAGTGAAGAAGAAACATGCTAGTACATAGATTTTATATTTATCATGATCTAATTATCGGCCGTTTTTAATTAAAGCGTTTTCACGCCACCACGCCAGCATATACATGATTTTCGCCCAAAAGAACGAACATTGAGAATCTTTTATGGCTTAAGGTGTCCTTCATATCTCACTGAAACCGTAGGTATAGGGAAGTGATATCCTTTATTTAAAGGTACCATAGTAAAATTCTGCAAGCTATAATGATGCATAGTTGATAGCTACGGCTGGTTTGTCGGCGATCATTCTACAATCAAGACATATTTTTTCCACTACAAGTCGGTCATTTACGGCGATTTTCAACCGACTTTGCAGCAGTTGTTTGGATAATTATTGATATCGAAGGTACATTAATTTGTTACCGAATCAGATTGATCTTCACAATTTAGTGTTCTTTCTAAACACCGCCTCAAACAAAGAAAATTACTTGTGAGTGACAAATTCAACAAATTTTAAGAAAAATGCTCCTTTTATGTCTTATTTTGGTTTTTATTTATGACTATATCGTTCAGGAAATCACTCTTCTACCATTTGTTGGGGCTGTCGCGGTCATTAAGCGAATTTTTGGTTCGATAAGAGTGAATTCGCGATCGGCATAAATTGGGTGGGGCTCGTTTGCAAATTTTTGGCGCGTATTTGTATTCTTCTAATTATGTTTTTGCTAGTTAGGTTTTCTTTTCTCTTTTCATGCTTCACCTTTACAATGTCGCGGAAGCGTAAAAACACAGGAATGGTAACCCGCAACCAGGACAAGCGCCGTGGGGTTCAGGCTCCTAAAGCAACTCCTGCTTCCAGGGTGATTAACTCTACAGCGGCTGAGAATTTACAGCCTGTACAGCTACTTACTGAAGTGGATGTACCTATGGTACCTTTAGTGACCAGGCCTGGTGTGCAGGCTGGGGTGTTTGTCAACCAGGAGGCTGAGCAAAGTGTAGCTCCTACACAGCCAGGTATAACGCAATTTTCTCCCGTACCAGAAATTTCTGCTGCTTTGGGGGAACATGTGAGTAATGCATTAAAAGAAAAAATAGTCAATGGAGAATTTATTGACTTATCGTCTTTGCGTCAATCGCCTTTGGCTGACCCAAGTAATTCCAATGGTTTTGTCCGTGTTAGCCCTGTTGGGTATTTAATCCTGAATAAAAAACAAAAACGCACAGATTTGTCGATTGAGTCATGGACTGATCTGTTTGTGATTTTTATGAGCATTTATCTTTCTGCTCATATTGAAAAAACTCAAAGTTTGCTGAAGTATTTAAGTATTATTCGTACTGGTCACAACCGCTTCGGTGGCAACGGTTGGAGTCAGTATGATGAGCAGTTTCGGTATCGTCTATCTCGGGACCCATCTAAGCAATGGGATGTTATTGAAACTGAACTTTGGTTACTATATATGCATTCCCCGCCAAAACCTACTCTATTGACAGACCAGCACACCATTTCCAAAAATCTTGGTAGGTGTTACGATTTTAATTACAAAGGCGTTTGTACTCGCAATCCCTGTCAATATCTCCATAAATGTCTTAAATGCTTTGGTGACCATTCCCAGGTTTCTTGTAATGGAAAGCCACCTACTGTAGGGGCCACTTTCAGCCCTTCGCAATTTAGACCTTCTGCTACCCAGGGGTTTGCGGCTCGGGCACCTGCTTTTCGTCCCAGAACAGCCAGTTCCAACAGATTTATGGGCCCTCGCTTCAACGCCAATTAAGGTGGCACGCCTTGAAAGTCTTTTGTCTCTATATCCTAATACTGAAATTGCAACATGTCTAAGGAATGGTTTTGTACAGGGGTTTAGGTTACCTTTTCAAGGCTCTAGATTGGGTTGTCACTCGGCGAATCTGAAATCGGCGACTGAGAATCCTGAAATTGTGCATGATGAGCTTTTAAAAGAAATTAATTTGGGCAGAATAATGGGCCCCTTTTCCACGCCTCCAATTTCTAATTTGCACATATCTCCTATAGGGGTGCTTCCCAAGTCAGACAATGGGTGGCGTCTTATTACTCACCTATCCTACCCTCAAGGTAAGAGTGTCAATGATGGGTTGCCTGACGACCTTTGCTCAGTTGAATATTCAAAATTTGACAATGTTGCAGATATGGTTTTCTCTTTAGGTCAAGGTGCATTAATGGCTAAGAGAGATATCAAATCGGCATTTCGTCTTCTGCCCATGCACCCGGCTGATTTTCATTTATTAGGCATTGTCTTTGAAGGTCAATACTACCTGGACAAGGCTTTGCCTCTTGGTTTGAAAGTGAGTTGTAGGTTGTTTGAGATGTTTGCAACATTTTTGCACTGGCTAGTTACATATATATCCAGGCAAAAAACCCTCGACCATTATCTTGATGAATTCATTTTTGCTGGCCCTCCGAAATCACAACAGTGTCATCTTTTGGTCAAAACTTTTGAGGAAATTTGTAGAGACCTGGGTATCCCACTAGCGGAGGAAAAATCTGCAGGCCCCTGCACACTTATGATATTTTTGGGCTTTGAAATAGATTCTATCAAAATGACTATCAAAATTCCCAAGCATAAAATTGATTTGTTGTTGTCAATTCTCTTGGGAATGGTTCAAAGAAATAAAGTCCCAGCCAAGGAATTTGAGTCCCTGATAGGCATGTTAAGTTTTTTTTGTAAGGTCATTCGAAGTAGTCGGGCATTTTTACGGAGGTTTTATGACCAGCTTCTTACTGTCAAAAAGCCATATCATAAACTTAGACTCCCTAAATATGTTAAAGAAGATATGTACATGTGGATTTCCTTTCTGGATGGTCACAATGGTATAACATACATACCAGAAAGTGATTGGGTAAGCACTGATAACATTAAGCTTTATACAGATAGCTCAGGCTCTCAATCCCTTGGCTGTGGTTGTTTTTTCAATAATGAATGGTCTTTCTACCAGTGGCCCTACCAATGGAGAAAGTATGATTCAGTTTTTCGAGACATGACATTTTTGGAAATGGTGCCGGTGCTTCTTGCAATACTTTTATGGGGCAAACATTTGACTGGAAAGAAAATAATCTTTTTTATTGACAATGAGGCATTGGTCTCTGTTTTGAACAAGCAGTCATCAAGGTCGCAGAGGGTCATGTACGGGAGTTTATTTTATTTTGTATGAGATTCAGTATAGTTTTTAAAGCCAGGCACATTTCTTCTCATTGTAACATGATTGCTGATTCTATTTCCCGTAAGCAGTGGTCCAAGCTGAAAGTTTTGGCTCCAGAAGCCCACAGTCATCCTCTCTTGATCCCAGCCGACTTTCATCGCGTGATGTCAAATCTGAAGCTCAGCGACTCTTAAATCAGTCAATATCATGGGCTACTCATAAAGCCTATGATCGGGGAATTGCGCTATTTGATACTTTTAGGCAAGAATTTAATCATAGCCAGTCATGGCCTCCGTTGGTTCATCAAGTATATGAATTTATTGCCTACTTGTCCCTAAAGAATTTTTCAGCCAAAACTGCAAAATTATATTTATCAGGAATAAGCTTCAGGTGCAAATTGCATGAAGTTTCTGACCCTACCTCTCATTTTTTGGTAAGGAAGGTACTGGAAGGCTTTCGTAGGCTTAAACCTAAGTCTTCTGACCCGAGGCAGCCCATTACCTTCGAAATTTTTAGTTGTTTGATTTTTAAGTTACCTTCAGTTTGCAACAACCTTTATGAAGCCAAACTATTTCGTGCGGCATATGCGTTAGCCTTTTTTGGCTTTCTTCGCGTAGGCGAATTGGTCGTCACAAGTGGCAGAGATGTATCTAACATACTTTCCTTTAATGACGTAACTCTACTGGAAGATAATAACATGATTAGCCTGTTGATCAGATTTTCTAAAACTGATCAATGTGGAAATGGTACAGTTTTGAACATTAAGGGTTCAAAGCAGGGCTGTTGTCCATTTAAATTGGTAAAGGATTACATGAGTGTGAGACCTGCTTGTGACGGTCCATTTCTGCTTCACTTTAACAAAAAACCGCTCACTCGTTATCAATTTGGGGCGATTTTGAATAAAACTTTGAGGGTGAGTGGCCTCTATGCTGACAGATTCAAGACGCACTCTTTTCGCATTGAGGCTGCATCTGTAGCTGCGTCTTTGGGTTATTCAGAGGAGGTCATTCAAGCAGCAGGTAGATGGAAATCGAATGCTTTTCAGTCATATATAAGACCGGTTGTCGTTGAACATCCTCCTCTGGCCGGCCATCTGTCTAAGCAGCACATTTGAATCTGTTGTTTGACACCACTTATCATAGCCAAATACCTTTAAATAACAAAAATAACGTATTTATCCTTTACTAACCAATTCCAAGTTAAACTTTTAGATCAAGTTCAAGTTTGGGTGATTGGCTCGTCAATCATCAGAGATGCGTTTGTGAAGTCTCGTTCCCGTCCAGATGGTCCTAACTTAGGGTTGCAGCAGTTAGGAATACAGATCTGGTGGCAGGGTTATGCAGGCCTCGGACTTTGGGGGTTAAGGCAGAAAATCATCTACTTATCTAAGTTCAGTGACCCTCCTACCCATATTTTGTTACACTGTGGTGGAAATGACATTGGTAAAATTCCATTAAAATCAATGCGTAGTTTATTTGCCAGTACATTGGCTTTCATTAAGTCACTGTTTCCAAATGTTAAACTAATTTTTTCTCAAATATTGCCTCGTGCATGCAAGCGTTTTTCAACTAATACTCGTGCAATGAATTCTTCTCGTACAAGAATTAACCAATTTGTTGCAAGAAGTGTCATTGAGTTCGGGGGATGCTATTTGAAGCATCCCAACTTGCAAAAATACGATAACATTCTGTTTAAACCTGATGGTGTGCATCTGACTGATCTAGGCAATGACATTTTCTTAAATCAAGTATCTGCAGGTATTGAATCTTTTGTGTTGCATAATGTACATATGGTTGAGTAGCCCTGGCTGCGGCTTCAATTTGTTTATTAAGCTGGGGCCATGTGTGGCGGCGACTGGTTAACCCTTCCATTGGGAACTGTTGGGTTGACCCGTCGGTTGGCGGCCAGCTTTTAATAGATTTCCTGTTCTCTACTTGAGGATTGATTTATAGTGAAATTCAGCTAAGGTGCCTCTTGAATCCCACAGGCAACCTTATTGGTTGATTTTATGATATGTTTGATATGTTTGATTTGTTGCCCAATTGGGGCTTTGGGGCTAGCCAGTGACTTGGTTTTGGGCAGCCCATTGTGACATTGACATTATGACATTTTATTGCTCTTTAATTATTGCTATTTTTTGTATTGTGTATTATTTTATAAAGCCGCAGCCATATAAGGGCAAAACATTAAATATCATAAATTTAAAACTATCTTCTTTTGTTTTGCCTACTCCGCAATAAATACGGCTATCTGTTATGGATAGTAACGGGTTATTGCGGGGAGGCCAGTTCTTCATAATGTGGTAGGGGGAGCGTGGGTAATCTTCACAATTTAGTGTTCTTTCTAAACACCGCCTCAAAAAAAGAAAATTACATGTGAGTGAATATTCAACAAATTTTAAGAAAACCCACCCACCCTTCCCAACTCCAGTTTTTTCATTTTTGTTCAAAGATTCTGCCTTAGATATATTGTTTCAGATCACCATGGAAGTGTTTGGCTCCAGCATATTGGCTCATTATCCTGCAACCAACACCACATCTTCTTAGCTCAGTCTTCATCGTTGGATCAAGAGTGTTTTGAGTTGTCGCGTGTGTTTTTAGTTTTTCTTTAAGTTGAAAGTCAATCTGTGTTATAATGGTCATGTGCTTCAGTGCAGGAATTCAATTTTCGGTGTATACAGTTTTACATCTACATATGTAGAAACAAGCTTAACATATAAAAAAAATAATAATAATAAAATACAAAAGGGGGGGCTGTAATTTCAACATTTTGGTTTCTTGTCTTAAAATTTAATCTCAGCTGACATCGAAATGGAAATTGTGTTCTTGCACCGTGGTAGTATGTTCATTTCATTGAAGTTTGTGTGATTTCAGTTCATTAATTCTTAATCGGGCGCGGCTTTAAAATGCGGCCAGCTTTTAATAGATTTCCTGTTCTCTACTTGAGGATTGATTTATAGTGAAAATCAGCTAAGGTGCCTCTTGAATCCCACAGGCAACCTTATTGGTTGATTTTATGATATGTTTGATATGTTTGATTTGTTGCCCAATTGGGGCTTTGGGGCTAGCCAGTGACTTGGTTTTGGGCAGCCCATTGTGACATTGACATTATGACATTTTATTGCTCTTTAATTATTGCTATTTTTTGTATTGTGTATTATTTTATAAAGCCGCAGCCATATAAGGGCAAAACATTAAATATCATAAATTTAAAACTATCTTCTTTTGTTTTGCCTACTCCGCAATAAATACGGCTATCTGTTATGGATAGTAACGGGTTATTGCGGGGAGGCCAGTTCTTCATAATGTGGTAGGGGGAGCGTGGGTAATCTTCACAATTTAGTGTTCTTTCTAAACACCGCCTCAAAAAAAGAAAATTACATGTGAGTGAATATTCAACAAATTTTAAGAAAACCCACCCACCCTTCCCAACTCCAGTTTTTTCATTTTTGTTCAAAGATTCTGCCTTAGATATATTGTTTCAGATCACCATGGAAGTGTTTGGCTCCAGCATATTGGCTCATTATCCTGCAACCAACACCACATCTTCTTAGCTCAGTCTTCATCGTTGGATCAAGAGTGTTTTGAGTTGTCGCGTGTGTTTTTAGTTTTTCTTTAAGTTGAAAGTCAATCTGTGTTAAAATCTTCTTTTGTTTTGCCTACTCCGCAATAACCCTGTATTAAACTAATAAATCATTTCAGGTGAAAAGGAAAACGATTTACCCTATTCACAGTGTATGTTTGAACCCCCCCCCCCACACACACACACACACACACTCACACACACACCTACCGTAATCCTTGATCTGCTGCCAATATAAGGTCAAAAAAAAAATATTTAAATACAGACATTTACATAAGTTTCAACAAAACTCAATCGAATTCCAAGTGTAGTCCGATAATGTTCAAAGGAAGAGTATTCGGATCCGAGTATTTATCAATATTTAGGTTCAGAAGCTTTTGAAATCGGGAACTCCTAGTGAGAATTCAAGCTGATAGTGTTCTCTAAGATCTAGGCTACTCTTTTGCTACTCTGCAAGCAAGGATCTCTTGCATTTCAAAATAATAAAATGCCGAAATGCTGAAAATATAAAAATAATACCTTTGTCTTATAAATTGAATATTACGTAGTTTTCAAAAGAATTATACTCCAGGATTTGAAATATAATGTAAAATATTCGTAAATGTCCTTTTAAGGCAAAATTTCGGTCGGAATTAGACAAAATTGGACATTTCTCTTTTAAAGGGAACAGTTTTCGGATAGCACGTTATCCGAATGAATATATAAGCAACGATTACCAGTCTCATAGGCACTTAAATCCGGGAACCCCAGTGCAAAATATTGCTAATCGAACCCTCTATTGATGAACAAAAAAATACACTTTCGTCCGACTTGTCACGATTTTTTACCTAAGCGACTCTACTATATTGCATATCCCTTGAAAAAAAGAGAAAAAAAAAATAAACAAACAAAAGTCAGAGAATATCGAAAGAAATTTTAATGTAGATGTTAACAGGCGGAAGAAATATATCTGAAAGATTTTACTGTTATAAAAGTAAAACGCTAAAGATTCACCAGTTGAGCGTCACAGGAACAGTATTAAATTGTATAATTCATGATTTTGCACTGGCAGGGCGGGACTCAATTAACTGGTCGTTGTATTTAAGGTCAAGGTTAATCTTTTTTTAATTACGTTTATATAAATCGTCGACAATATAAGCTTAAAATGTTATAACTATCGGTTGAACCCAAACCCTCGTAACTTCAGCTTGAACAAGCTGAAGTTACTACATTTTGGTAACCCATCGATGATATGTGTTCACTTTTGCTTTGCACGTTTTGAAAGACACCAACCTATTCAAAAGTAAACTCGACTAATTACGTCATGGCTAAGCTTCGCCCTGCCAGGTAAATAATTACGCAGAATGATATTTTCATAAATCTGATTTCGCAAAGGTTGATCAGTCCGACACGAAAATAGTACTAAATACCATTCGTCAAGGAAATGCTCGTGACATTCAAATGTTTCTTTTTCTGAAAAGTCTTATACTTTATTGCAAGATTTTCAATTTCGCAAACAGGTGAAAAAGGCAAACCAGGTGATTAAATGGCTACGAGAATACCAACGTCGACTAAGTATCGCATATAATCAGAACTTATTTGCTTATTTATTAATGACGTTTATGCATTTGAAGGTTGACCGATTCGAAGTTAGCAAGTCAGAACCCTGAAAAAAATGGAAGATAAGATTCCGTTCTCCATTAGTGCAGTCACGAAATTTTAAACAGAAAACGCTCCTCGGGGTATATAAATATATACAGTAAAACATGTGCTAAGCGACCACTTAGGGAAGCACAAAAAAGTGGTCGTTTAAAGAATGGTAGCATGGTACACAATTTGCAAATAATGAACATAATTGTAATTTAATGTGTCGGTCGCCTATTAAAAATGGTCCCTTAAAAGACATGTTCGCTGGAGTAAGATGGACTGTACCGTTTTGTTTTTGTGTCTCGACGGACTATCCAGACCCTTTGAAATCCAAGTCAGTCAATAAAATCGTGAGCCGCCGTCATAGCACAGTTAGTACCGCGTCGGACTGTCAATCTACAAGTCTCGGTTTCGATCCCCGACGGCGGCACTCATCCTTCCGACTTTTTGTCTCCCACCAAAGGGTCGATAATCGTATACCTATGTGGGATAGCAGCTGAGGGCTAGGAAAGGATCTAATTTTAGTACTGGTGTGAGAAATATCAAGAATCCATTGTTCAGTTTTTAAGCCGACGCGATAAAACTGAAAAAAAATGATGAAAGCGGTGTAAAATTCCATACAAACAAACAATTAAACCGTTGACTTATTTAACCGATATGAATAAAATTAAATGCGCGATTTTGGAGCGTTTTAATCTTTTTTAGCGTTCTTGAGTGTTCAGAATAGGTGTTTTGAATGCAATGAATGGTGCACTGAAAGAGTGATTTAGAACGGCTTTGATCGGGATGAGTAACAATTTCACGATACATTAAGGTAGTGGAACCGTAATTGCTCCGCAATATTTCGGCACTCATGAACTTCACAATGTTGACCGAGGTTTCCTAGCGAAAAACATTAGGAAACCTCGATTAACACTGTTAAATTTCATTAGTTTCGAAACGTTAAGCCCCGTTCCCACTGTCACGGTGTTGGTCCCGGACACCCACGGTACCTCCCGGTGGGGAAAGAGCCGGTATTCCGGGATGATCCGGGATCTTTTCTCTAAAAAATGATTCATATTCCCGACATTGCCCCGGTGTACCCGCGGTTTACTAGCAGGATCTTCCCGTTCGACCCCGGACTATCCCGATTTGTTCCCGGTTTGCCACGGTGTATTTACGGTGCAGGGGCCGGCGTGATCCCGGTTGATCCCGGTACGACCCGGTGTAACCCCGGTCGTCGCCGGTAGCGCACCGGTAGCCGCCGGTATCGCTCCTTCATATCACGGTTTCCCCCGGACCACTCATCCGGGACTAACCGGGGGTCCAAACCGTGACAGTGGGAACGGGGCTTAAGCTGAAAATGTCCACGGATCATCAGGGACTATCACGGTTGAGCCAGGGTAGAGAACCGGACTTGCCCCGAAATATGCCGGTGTTTCTCCGGATTAAGCCGATTCTTGACATCCTCCCGGTGAGTCCCGGTGACTGCCGGTTGTATTAAACATTTTAAAACATCCGGGGTCGGTTGCCGGATCAACAAGGTTCATCCCGGATGGTCCAGGATATTCACGTTGCCGCCACGGTTGTATTCCCGGTTTGTCACGGTTTCCCCCGGACCACTCATCCGGGACTAACCGGGGGTCCAAACCGTGACAGTGGGAACGGGGCTTTACGGAACTATACTTAGTTCCAAATGAAAGTGTTCACATTTTAATTTTGAACATCTCTGAAATGACACAGTCGATCGTCATGAAACGTCGTATGACTATCCCCAATATTATGTGCAAACGATATTTGAAAATAAAATTTGCGCGATAAGCAAATATTTTCTGCTTAATTGAGACATTTGATTTTGATTATTTTGCATGTGCATCACGCGTTAGACGAGTAATTAGTCTGAAAATGAATTAAGTTGAAGTTTTGCGGCTTTCCTAAGCATAAAACCACATCTTCGATACAATTATGCATGCTGCTACAGCGTGGTTTGACTATTAATAAACGACGTTAAACGAAATCGAACCTCGTCAGATTTAGAACGTCATAAAAATTGATTGAGCATTCATGTCCCAATAGAAATCGAGGTTGTCATTTTATAAGGCCTTTTTAAGCAAATCGAAATGTCACAGAACGCCATAGCACCATTCAACGACAAGTAAATGACCTAACAACGTAGCAATTTCTAACGTCAACATACCCGTAACGTCTGCATAAAAATTAAAACTCTTGTTCGGAAATTGCTTAGAATGGCTTCTAAAACTATATAATGCAACATCAACACATAGCTCTTACTAAAGAAAAAGTTGTAAAAAGGTCAAATCTCAACAACTTAAGTTCTGCCTGCGTGTATACAGCTTGCGATACTTTATCCAAAACTGATTTGACTTTTAATTTCAAACGATCTTGACTAAAGTATGGTACCAAATTTACTCAATAATTTTCCCCCAACTTTGTAAAAATCAAGAAAAATGCAAAAGGTGAAAGTGCACACTTTGTTATGGAACACAGTATATTACGGGTCCACTTCCTTAACTTAACGTAACAAAAGCGAGGTTCTGCTGTCTTACCTTGACAGTAATAATTGTCTTTATAATGTAATGAATGCTTTATTGGCCTGATATCACCCGCCTGACAGCATAACATGATATCAGGCATTCTATTTTTAGAAAAATTTACTTATACTTTCACATGAATATCATTGATTTTTAAGTTTTTATTATAATTAAACGCAAAAGGGTTGCATAATAAAAAGAATAACATGTAAGTATCTTAAAATATCAATGTTATCTGGTCTCGGCAGTGAGAAATTATCATGGCCCCGCAAAGCCTCATCGTGATAAATTCTCCCAACCTCTTACAGATAACATCAATATTTTAAGACAATAACAAATTATTTTCTATTTCTTTACAAGACGTCCAAGCAAGAATAAGCCAATACAAAATAGAAAACTAGGGCAAAACAGGAATATAAATTGAAATCAGTCATGTTAAAAAATTATTATCAATATCATATAACGTTATTTCAACTTGACGTAGTAAATAGCAATGCAATGAAATAAATATTTGAACCAGTGCGTGACATTTCCATATCTCACATGTGCGCATAGCAAAGACTCTGGTCAGCCTGTGCAATTACACAGGCTGACCAGAGTCTTCACTATGCGCTCTGGAGAAAGACAAGGTCCAAATCCCTCTTCAAGAGAAGGTTCTTATTGTATAGTGTGGCTTCCGGGGTCACTCAATGTCTTTCTTTTATTCACATCTGAAATTGTTGGAAATGTCACGCACCGGCTCATTTATGATTGGTTAAAATTATTTTATTCAATGACATCCATTGTAGGCCTACTTTATTTCTGTATAAAATGCAAAAGGCCTTTCGCCCCTCTCCCACACCGATATCCAGTGTTGTGGGAGTGGGGACCCAAAAAGTCATCTTTGCCCTTGCGTAGCCATTCGTCGCTATTTGATCAGTTGAGAATTAGAATGTTTTCGAAAGTTTTTTCGATTACAAGCATGCAGTTCTAATTCTTACCCACCATTTACAGCGAGTCGACGAAGAAAATCAAAAGATCCCTCAATCTCGATTTCAAACGGAGAAATATTAGACATTATTTTTTTTTATTTAATATGGTATTAGTTGGAAAATATGATGTGACAGGAATAAAATTAAATCGATTCTGAGATTTTCGGCGAAATGTTGGTCCATATAGAAGTCAAACGGACTATACCTTTGGAAATGTCAAAGTTGCCGTCTATTTGCGTCTGATTTTTTAAAACTTTTAGCCATCAAACTTCGATAGCGAGATAAAAATAAAAGTTTGATATACTATCTCTAATAATTTTCGCATTGATCGTTACGCGCAGGAAGTAGACTAGATTGTTTCTTAGATGTAAGGGTTCGCAGTTATTTGGACAGAGCATATTTTTCTTTGCCTTTATTGGATTATAAAGTGCAATTGCCTTCGCATATGGCTTAAATGTAACGGGCGTTATTTTCCATGTGCTAAGGCAATTACACTCTTTACTCCAATAAATGCAATGATAATACACTCAACCCTATATAACTAGTTAATACATGTACTGTCGCATAATATTTTGTCACAAAAAATTACCAGTATAATTTCTTTCTTGCTCTTGATTGCGCCCTTGAGATTTGTCGTGAATGGTCGTTCATCAATTGAAACGTGAAACCATGACGTTGCCTAGTAATCACATTGAAAATAGAGCACTTTAAGATTTTTTGTCATTTAATTTTCACATTTCGACTCAATTGTGCATTAAGAAAAGATTAATCATTTGTTTTTGTAAAAGGGGTAACAGAGACTTTGCTCTTAATTAGGTGCCTTAATCAAATGAATCATGGTGGATCCTAAATCGGAACATCGCTCGGACTTTTCCGTCGACTGATATGTACCTCGGACGAATGTGTAGTAATTTTGGGTCATTTATTTAGGTTATTCGGCTTCTGGTTGTACTTCGTTTTATAAATGCGCTTGAAGAAAAAAACATTTTGTTAAATCTTTCCTATCGTGTTTTATGATATGCTAACATTTATTCATTCATTAATATTTTTTCACCCTTAGCGGGAGGATCGATAATCGTGACGTCAAACAACCCAACGTGTTCTGCATGCATGCTGGCTAGTGTTTCCTTTAATTGAGTCCAAACTATAATCCTATCATATAGTAATGGGTCAATAGAAGGAAGAGCTATTCTTTGAATTTTAACCGTCAAACACAATTTTCAAATAAGAAAAAGGTTTTCATGAAGGAAACAAAATATGTCGCACTGCTGCTTCTAAGTTTTATGTTCATTATTGTTAAATACGTAAATTAAAATCAAAACATTTCCGAGAACTGGCCTGTGAATTCGCCATGGTCTAAACTGCCTCGGTAACGGACCACCTGGGGTTAATCACCTATGATTTTCTTGTAAATCATCAAAGGTCAGCACGTGCACTTTTTCTATAAAAGAATAGATGAGCTGCATTTGAAATGGTATAATCAATTATATTTTCATAAAATTTAGCAGGAATGTATCGCTAAATATATTTGTGCTGGGAACTTTCATTAAAGGGTAACTTTGTGACAAGTTCAATAAAATCAAAATACTGAAAGTACTGAAAACAGTTCGTAAATATGAGATTAAACCGTAGACAATAGACTTTTCTGAACCAAAGAATTTTTTTTCCTAATATTTTCCCTTTAACTTAAACAATAATTTGCCAAAAGGTTATTTGTATCATTTGCCATTTGATTACTGTTGCATTTGTAGGTTTTAAAGCTAAGGTCATCTAGCGCATTTAAATGAATATCATATATAAACGTAGATAAACTGAAATAAAAACTTACTCTTTGTAAAATTTCTGCAAATCGAATACACAACTTTAACAACTCAAAATTATTGAAAATATTTACTGTGGTAGCTTTGAGAGTAAATTGCATCTGCGTAGATTTAATCAAAGAACTGAAATACCTGTATATCTTTTAATATATACATGTTCAAACATATATTATACGCTTTTCTACTCTTAAAAGTGGAGTATACCTCTTTCTTTCTTTAAAATCTTGTGTTCCTTGTGAAAGTTCATGTTTCTGTCTAATTGTGTTCATAGTAGTTGTGATTCTTGTTAGTTTAGGTAAAGATCTAGAAGAATTTTATATTGTACTTATCAAAATAAAAGTAGAGATGAAATGGGACATAGCAACATTTTGCGTATTTTAATTTTTTTGTGTTACTGAATTGCGATAGTCATCAAAAGTAACTTGCAATCTCTCTCAAAGCACTCCGTATGGGATAAATGATAAGAAAGATACAGTTTGAATTGAACGTAGGGCATTTTAATGAAATCCCGGAAAATACATACACGTTTACATACTAAGATCAAATGTGGGAAAATTCAAATGTACTTAGGTCAAAATAATTCACTATGGTATGGAGTTTATCCCATATCTGGGCATGAAATGCCGGAAAATACATACACGTTTACATAATAAGATCAAATCACTATGGTATGGAGTTTATCCCATATCTGGGCATGAAATTCCGCATACACCTAGGTATTCCGAAATACATACTTAGAAGGAAATATTTTGCTTAGACAAAATTTGACCCATGTCTCAGCAGGAATTCTGCTACTGCGCATGTCTCAATCGAATCCGAAGTAATAGTGACATAAAACACCACCAATTCCATTTCGCCGATTACGATACATTGCGGTAATTAAAATGAGATGCGAGCCGCGCATGCGCAGTCAGTGTGCTTAGCGTTTCCGGTGCAGTCGGTCACGAAAACGAAATCTCGAGAAGATTTGGGAATATTTTGCCATTATTTTGACGATTTATGCGGACGCAGTTCGCTTCAGATATTGCCATTTGCTGTCCGTTTCGGATTTTCATGTCTTGGACGCTGTTCAAGCTCGAACTCGTAAAGTAAATCAATTTACCCGACGGACCTCGTGGTATCATGGCGAATTCTGCCAAGTCGACAGAATCTAAGGAGCCGAAAGACAAATCTGACGACCCGAAAATGACGAGGGGTCCAACTAAGAAGACGTCGTCTTCTTCAAAATCGACATCGGCAACCTCGCCTGATCAAAGTGACCTGATTTTGAAGGCACTTTCCGAAATTCGTGATGCTCAGACTCAGTCTGACAAGAAAATGGATACGCTTACAAATCGTATGGACAATGTTGAGCAATCTTTGCAAGAAAGCTATGAGGCAGGTTATGAGGATGACTCCTACTCATACATGTCAGAAAATAAACACTATTCTGATGGAGAAATTGATGATGAACAACACAAAAAATCTGAAAGTGATCGGTTCAGTAGTTTGTCAAAAAGATTTAGATCATCAGAAAATTGTGGGCCAGACATTGATTCTAGTTTAGCTAGGAATATCACAGACCTTTTCAGTAAAGGCATTGAAGAGGGTCAATATGAAGACCTGGTAAAAGATGAGAACCTTCCTAGACCTAACAACTGCACAGGCTTGCAGACAGTTCGGATGAATAGGATTATTTGGGACATAATGTCACGGAAGGCACAGTCAACCGATGCCAAACTTCAAAAATGTGCGACTTCTGTCATCAAATCCTCTGTGATTTTGGCCACAACAATTAATAAACTGGTTGATGTAGAAAAGGCATTGAAAGCTGATGAAAACACTCACTCAGGGGAGATATCATCATTCATTGACAATCTTAATGATGCAGTGGCTTTGTTAGGGCATGCTAATTACCAGAACTGTATGTTGAGGCGAGACCTCCTCAAACCAGAATTGAAAAAAGAGTTTAGTGTTCTTTGTAATCATAACGTTCCATACACTGCATGGCTATTTGGCGATGATGTGTCAAAAACTGTGAAAGAAATAGAGGACAGTAGTCGCATGGGCAGTAAGGTGCTTTGGACTAATAAACGCACTACCAGTATGCCCCTGAGAGGACGCTTTAGAGGCTCCTACCGTCATAGGCCTTATGGTAATCCTAGTTACCGCAGCCATTATACTCCTTCACACACAGTAACAAGTGATGAGAGAAAAAACTCCCAACGACGGGGGGAGCAAAGTATGCCAGACAATAGATATGGTAAGTGAAATGCCATTATTTCAAGCCGGAAGATTGAAAAATTTTGCATCTGAATGGAAAAATCTCACAACTGATAAAAATATATTGGATATGGTGAATCATTTTCATATTGAATTCAAAGATGGGGTGTATCCATATCAAAATCCTAATTTTATGCCTATTCAGTATTTTAATGACATTGAATCTAAAACAATTGATCAAGAAATTGAAAAACTTCTTTTGCAGAAAGTTATCATTAAGGTACAATACGAGAAAGGGCAATTTTTGTCACCAATTTTTCTACGCAAAAAGAAAAATGGAGAGTACAGATTGATATTGAATCTTAAGAAATTCAATGAATTTCTGCCTTACTATCATTTCAAAATGGATACATTTGAGTCGGCCCTAAATCTTGTAACTAAGGATATGTTTTTTTGTTCAGTGGATATAAGGCATGCTTACTATTCTGTACCAATTGCTGAAGAACACCAGAAGTTTCTGAGATTTACATGGCGAGGCAAGATTTTTCAATTTACGGCTCTCCCTAACGGCCTATGTTGTGGGCCGCTGAAATTCACTAAGCTTATGAAGCCTGTTTATGCTAAATTGCACATGGATGGTCATATTTGTACTGGCTTTATAGATGATAGTTTGCTAGGGGGTCAAACATTTGATGAATGTGAAAACACTTTCAAAAGTACAACATCATTGATGAGCACTTTAGGTTTCATGTTAAATTTAGAAAAATCTGTTGTAGTGCCTACAAAGAAAATTTGCTACTTAGGCAATCTCATTGACTCTGAAAAAATGGTTGTCACTTTGCCAGATGACAAAAAAGAAAATATCAAAATGGAGTGTTTAAAACTGATTCAAAGTCAGAAAGCTTTGATTCGACAAGTTGCCAAAGTTACAGGATTAATGGTCTCTGCGTTTTCAGCAGTTGAATTTGGTAAACTCTATTATCGAGAATTGGAACTTGCTAAAATTAATGCTCTGAAGAGTTGTTTTGGAAATTTTGATGCATACATGAAAATTACCCCTAGCATGAAATCAGATCTTTCATGGTGGTATGAAAACATTGATTTTCAAGTAAGACACATAGGTAGAAATGATCCCGATGTGACCATTCAGACAGATGCAAGTAAGATAGGTTGGGGTGTGTTGTTTGATGGCTCAGAAATAGGTGGTCGTTGGACAAAACAAGAGAGTTTATACCATATCAATGTTTTGGAAATTCTTGCTGTCTGGTTTGCCTTAAAATCTCTGTCTGAAAATCATGACAGACTCCTCTACTACAGTGTGCTATATTGCTAACATGGGGGGAGTCCGTTCTGTAGACTGTAACAGAATAGCCAAACAAATCTGGTCATGGTGTCTTGATAATAATGCATGGATTTCAGTGACTCATATCCCCGGTAAAGTTAACCTGGCAGATACGCCCTCCCGTCAT
This sequence comes from Fragum whitleyi, assembly GCA_948146395.1. Lineage (NCBI taxonomy): Eukaryota > Metazoa > Mollusca > Bivalvia > Cardiida > Cardiidae > Fragum > Fragum whitleyi. The sequence continues at coordinate 10,221,657 of OX411558.1, forward strand.
TTCAATGACAAAACAGAATGGGAGCTGAATGATCAGGTTTTTAGTAAAATTTGTGAAATCTGGCAAAAACCATGCATAGACCTATTTGCGTCTAGACTAAATAATAAAATAGAGAAATACTGTGCGTGGAAACCTGACCCTTCAGCTACTTTCATAGATGCTTTTACTGTGAATTGGAAAATGTTTAAATTAGTGTATATCTTTCCTCCTTTCAGTTTGCTCAGCAGCTGCGTTCGAAAAATCCAGAACAGCCAAGTACAAGCTATTCTTATAGCTCCCCTTTGGGAAACTCAACTATGGTTCAGCCCCTTGATGAAAATGCTAGTTGCAGCTCCGATGATTCTACCGAAAACGAAACGTTTACTTTCTCTTCCACATTCAAAGGACTGTCATCCGCTGTCGGAAAAACTTGTGATGATGGCCTGCAGAATATCAGGAATATCTATAGAGAGCGAGGCCTTTCTTCAAAAGCAACCAATATCATTATGGCCTCTTGGAGATCTTCAACCAAGAAGGGATATAAAACGCATATACAAAGATGGTTTAGATATTGTCGTGAAAGGAAAATTAGTGAAGTTTCGCCCTCTGTAAATCAAGTTATAGAGTTTTTGACTGGTTTATTTCACGATGGATTAACCTACAGCTCGATAAATACTGCTAGATCAGCATTGTCAGCCATAGGAATAAAGTTTAAAAACATTCCTGTTGGAGCTCATCCTTTTGTTGTGAGGTTTCTCAAAGGAGTTTTCAATATCAGACCAACAAAATCAAGATATACTAGTGTATGGGATGTAGATAAAGTGCTGAACTATTTACGCAGACTTTCTCCGGTCAAATCTCTGTCTTTAAAAGACCTTACTTTGAAGCTGGTGATGTTACTGGCTTTAACGAACGCAGCTCGCATTGACAATGTACATAAGTTAAGTGTTAAACAGTTGAGAAAAACAAGTTCAGAGTTTGTTTTACAGTTTACTGGTTTGATTAAGCAAAGCAGACCAGGATTTGAATTTTCGTTTTTACGGGTAAAGGGATACCCACCTGATAGACGATTGTGTAGTTATTTTGTTTTGAAAGAGTATTTGTCTAGAACTAAAAGTATTAGAGGACATGAAGAATCATTATTAATTAGTTATGTTAAACCACATAAGCATGTAACAAAAGATACAGTTGCTCGATGGGTTAGAACAGTTATGCATCGTGCTGGTATTGATATTAATCACTTTGGGCCCCATAGTGTTAGGGCTGCAGCAGCATCAAAAGCTATGGAAAGAAATGTACCAATACAAGACATTCTTAAAACTGCAGGATGGTCGAGGGAAAATACCTTTAGAAAATTCTACAATAAGCCTATTGTCCAGGAGAACAGTTTTCAAAACTCAGTACTTAAGATCTAAGGTATATATGTGTTTCTTTATTTTACGACTATTTTTTGCGGGTATTTATCAATATTGTTGCTTTAAAGTCTCATTTTAATTACCGCAATGTATCGTAATCGGCGAAATGGAATTGAAAAATTAAACGAGGCTTACCTGTAAGGTGAAGTTTGATTGTAATTCCATGAGTCCGATTAAAGATCATGAGGGAATTAAAATCCCTCCACCCTCCCTTGATCTACATAATATCAAATTCATTTAATTTGATCTATACAACTTCACAATATTGATAAATTCTTTGAAGACTGACAGCGCCTGCGCGGCTCGCATCTCATTTTAATTCCCTCATGATCTTTAATCGGACTCATGGAATTACAATCAAACTTCACCTTACAGGTAAGCCTCGTTTAATTTTTCAATTACTCGCGAATGGAATATAATAGAGGGTGAAATGCAATCTTTTTACCTAATATATACATCGGACAACCCGAGCAATATGTACGTAAAAATATTGAACGACCGGATTCGATTGAATATTTCTCACTGGAATGGGAGCAGCCCACGCTAAACCCCCTTTCTTTTTTGAATAGGAGGAAGCGTGCTTCCGCAGCTAGGCTCAACCATACCTCGAAATATCGAGCCACGGAATCTCTCGAACATGCTGATCACATATTTACGTTAAAAGAAAGCACTGAGATGTGGAGTTTTTACCAAAAATTTAGGCATAGTAAAATTTTTAAAGAATCTGCTAAAAGATAAAGTGAATTTGTGTAAATATCGACATGCTTTGGCGGAAATAATAATATTAAATAAATTGCAATCAAGAAATTAGTAATTATACCCTATCTGGCTTAAATTCCACATCTAGCAATAACTAAACATGAATAGAATAGATGATATGTTAGGAAAGAGTAAAATTATGATTTAATTTAAAGGCAATTAGGGAGGAGGAAGGGTGGAGGTGGTAATAACATCGTTTTTAAATCAAATCCGGCAAAAGCATCAGAACAATAGATTATTTTGTCCCGAGCGCATATCGCAAACTAGACAGGTAGATGCATTGCAGCTAGTATATGATTGGTCAGTACCTCCCTTCTCCCTTAGCTACGCATCTCTTAGACACAATTCCTGCACACAAATCGTTTTATTTGCATAAAAATTCATTTGTGTTACTGAATTGCGATAGTCATCAAAAGTAACTTGCAATCTCTCTCAAAGCACTCCGTATGGGATAAATGATAAGAAAGATACAGTTTGAATTGAACGTAGGGCATTTTAATGAAATCCCGGAAAATACATACACGTTTACATACTAAGATCAAATGTGGGAAAATTCAAATGTACTTAGGTCAAAATAATTCACTATGGTATGGAGTTTATCCCATATCTGGGCATGAAATTCCGCCATAAACGCCGCCCAGATGCTTTGAGAGAGTTTGTACATTTTATTCATAGTTATAAATATCGAAAAGTATTAAAGTCATAAAACATCAATTGATAGATTTGAGGGTGAAAGCGCTGTCTGTTGGTCGTCAATCATAGGATATGCGTAAATTACTCAGCATGGCTACTCCAATAACATATTAATTATTGGCACGCATCAACGCACGTGCAGTGATCTATTCATATGACCAAATAGCGTGGATTAATAAGCGAATAGTCCTTTTATCGGTCCGTGAACCGGTGCTTTTTTGGTTTGATATTGACCAACCAAAAATAAGTAACACAGGGAAAGATTTCAAAACCAACAGGCAGCGATGTCACCGCTTCTAAATGACTTTCGGTAAAGAGGTAACTCAAAAGTATTACAGACGAAAACTGCATGATTGTCTACAAAATATGTTACCAAAGATTGGTCCGTCGACGATGATAGGCTGGTTTAATTACATGCCAGCCATGGCCTATTATTGCAATGTCAAATATTGTGGAAGCAGTATATTGTAAGTACTTAAATAAAAAGAACCTAACATAAAATAATATATATAAACAATAAGCTTAGGCAATGACGAGTTAAAAAGACGGCTGTTTCGCACAGTCCGTCATTGGGGAAACTTAATATAAATTCGTTTCATTGCAATGTCAAATATTGTGGAAGCAGTATATTGTAAGTACTTAAATAAAAAAAGAACCTAACATAAAAGACGATATTTAAACATTAAGCTAAGGCAATGACGAGTTAAAAAGACGGCTGTTTCGCACAGTCCGTCATAGGGGAAACTTAATATAAATTAGTTTCATTGCTATGTCAAATATTGTGGAAGCGGTATATTGTAAATACCTAAATAAAAAAGGACCTCACATAAAAAGACAATATATACACATTAAGCTGAGGCAATGACGAGTTAAAAAGACGGCTGTTTCGCATAGTCCGTCATTGATGGAACTTAATATGCATTCGTTTCAACGCACGTGTGTCGAATTCAACCGAGTTTTGTCACCGACTACCGTCTGTAAATTTGGGATCGTGAAACCAAACGTTAATACAGGACATACAATTTTTTACTCCGTAAGCACCGTGATGCCTAAATGTCTCATAACTGTATAAGCAAGATTAGCCGTATCTACGACACTATGCCCACAGCGAAAGTCGATGGTTGTAGAAACAAAGTTTAAGATGTTAGAAGGAATGTGAGACATTTTGTTTGAGTCGACATTAGAACGATGTCGACCAATCAATGGTGAAATGTAAGTATCGGCAAACATGTTTCCCCACACACATCTGTTGATGAAATTTGGTTAAAAATAAACATACTAAAAACATGGTGAGTCTGACACGATGTCGTCGAAAGGAAATTGTTCACGCATTAGGTAAATGTTAAACCGCGCATGTACCCATCGACAACTGTAAAAGAGTAAGTTTAACGTAAAACATCCCAATTATAGTTCCGCAAGTTTATGTGAGTATCGAGAAACCGTTATTGCCTATCATTTTCAATGTAAAATTGATCTTTGACGCCTCACTGTAAATTGTACAACTGTACGGCTGCTCAAGCAGTCTGCATGTTTGTTTAACGGTGAAAGGAACCGCGCTAAGCCAGCCGGCCAATTTACATCTGTCATATGATTGATGATAAACATGGCTGACCGGAGCGTTATCGAATTTATGACCCCCCGAACATGTTATCCAAGCTGAATCGCGCCAGTTGTTATTTTAACAGCGAGATAACCAAGAATTTATTGTAGCAGAAAGAATGCGTCGTAATAATGTATAGTCCTTTTCAGTGAAGAGAACCATTACCATTACACAAACCGAAAATAATTCGACGAATTTCAAAATCATAATGACTTACTTTGTTGTTTTATAATTCGTTGAAGCCGTTGGACGGCAATTAGAAAATTAATGATATTAGGTCGTAAAACAGTATACTGTAACGTCTAAGATTAGCATAAACCTTTAAATTTAACCTTTTGCAAATTAAGCCACTGAATGATGTGAGGAAACGCATTTAAATGAAAGTACTATTATGAGGACGCATATTCAGTCATAACTCCTAACAGAAAACCCCGATTTCAAAACCTGCAACTTAAAGTAATGTTTCGAACAGCCGCACTTACTAATGAATTTTATCATAAGTGAATTCCCAACCGGTAAAACATAGAGTCGCGAAGGGTTTTAGAAAATGTAAAAAAAAAAAAAAAAGAACCTAACTATGCTAGGAAAGGGTATTTACAATAAGACGTCCACTCGGGAAATGCATTCGATCACCAGTTTGACCTGCAAAAAATTGTGAAAGTCCTCGGTAGGGTATAGATATAAAAATTAAATAGAGTGCCTTGATGCATGACTGAAAAATGTATCTGCTGCGTGAATATGGCATTGAATCCCATATGCCTACTGCCTCATGTTAACCTGGTCAGATACCAATCTAAAATGTCGAGGGAATCGTCATTACCCATATGAGAAAATGAAAAGTAAAACATAACAAAAAACAAAATCAGCAAAAATAGCTTTGGTAAGCTCGTTCACTTTAACTAAAAAAAAAAAAGTTCACTTGCTTTAGTTCTCAAAAGGCTCAAATATAACCACGCCCCGAGGAAAGAAAGCGTTGAACAAGATGGGCATGCTACATGTCAGCAATATTGCCTCTTATACAAGGCTTTCGAACCCTTCAAGCAACTGTGTTCCATACCCTTTCGAAGTTATCTACAACTCAAATTTAGCATGCATGATTGGGGAAGAGATGTGCCAGGCTGACCACTTACGTCAAAATTTATTTAGTCGAGGATAAAAAATGGAGTAAAATAACTAATGTGTATAGAATTGAGATCATGCAATCCATGGGTCTGAAACAGACTACTGGTATTACCTAACCAGTTGTGAAATACTCATAATACGCATAAGAGTAACGAAATTAAATACTAGACTTGTCCTTAGAGCGTATCAGGTAACGATATAAAGAATCGTGCACGTTTACACTTGTAATTATGATACAATCAATATTGTCAAATTGATATACATATCGCGGGATATCCAAATCCCATATCGTTCCCGTAGTATGCGTATCAATGTCTATCTTGTCCGAACTCATCCCGAACCTAGGCCCACATCGGTGGATAGTATTTATCCAGAGATAGTCACGTTGTATACCGGGCACTAAAATGTCATAGCAAAAGCGAACATGATTCTAGTTACGTCTATGACGTACCATAGGAGACGCAAAACTGGCACTTGATTTCCTATAGCGGGGTCGTGACAAAATCCGTTGTAAGTGTATATTACAGTGGAAGTATCCAAAAGCACTAACACTTGTCTTTGTTGCTTTATCGTTAACTGTTTGAATTGTTTAGAAAGGTTACATTGCCTCCGAGATAGTGGCTATACGTCCGTTATGTGGGTAATAACCAAGTGGGTATATACAACACTTTTTTTGGAAATGCAGCATGTGTGCCTATATATATCTGTCAGAGTAGTTAATACATCCGTAAGTAAAATGAATCATCCTCATTCGAAAACTCGTCTTCGCCGATTTGTCCGTAGCACCTGTGTAACTACCCGAATGCGAGATCCTGTGTGGTTGATCGGAAATGGTGCTCATGCCAGATCCCAAATTGACAATGTTTAAGCTGGCATCAGTTTGTGCTGAAGCCGAGTTAGTCGTGTATTACGCGCCCCTGCACCTGTGCTACTACCAAGTCGTCACACCGATGTAGGAACGGCAGGCGTGGACTCGGTTTGAGCTGCATCTGCAAAAAATTCAATGAATAGAAATCGGCCTATTTTAATTGTTGCCAAAAAGTAGTCTGTCTCAAATTCGACCTTGTAATAAAATCAGGTAACTAAAAAAGTAGGTACAAACACCCAGAATTTAGGGTTAAAATATAAAAATTCATACAAAACAACGTCTTGCAGAAACAGTAATAAAGGCAAAGGCGATAAGTGTCGCCGCCAAAAGCTGGATCTACATACAATCCAAGTCAGACAAAAAAAAATTAAATAAAATTAAACAGATAATGTGGGCGCACCCCACCGTGTTTCAGCAATTTCCTTGTATACAACAGCATACTCGGGCATAATTTTGACAAAAAAAAAAATTGTTGGCCAGCCATTGGCCTATACAGAACGATATTTCATAAGGTATGTGGGGGACCGACAAACTTAGAAAACGCTAAGTAGAAAAAGAGAAAAATGAATGGAAATAAAAATAAACAATCTGCTGTCAGATTCCAGAGAATAAGTCAAAATTTACGGCGATCAGACCCGTTCATATCAGCTGACAAGCAAATTAATGAGGACAAGTCCGCATTTCTGTTCCCGGATGGAACGCGTGACCTGATTGACCGCGGACAGACGATCGTTGGACACCCCGTTGTTTATGGGCACCAGATGTTAGGTTTGTCTACTTAGGACTCACGATTACCCATAAATTAACCATTAATCAACCGTCGGGTTGATTATGAATGGCATGTTGCTTGTTAAATACAAGATAAAGGGAAAGTGTGGATTTTAGAGGGATCGTCAGTGCGTGCTTTGTGGTTCCTGTTTTCCTAATATATACCCACACTTGTTTAAGGATAAGATAATTACGAGATATTAAAAAAAAATTCTTTCTCCTTTTGGTTGTACCTGTAACATTGAAAACGGTTCCTATATAGTTTAGAATGAAGTGACATACCCATATCACAGACCCTTAATATTTCGAGTAGGTTGTGTTACGTGTAGACTTGTATGCGCAAGATAAAGTTGTGTAATACGACAAGATCGGACAAAAACAGTCTTCCGCTCGGGACTCACGGTTGTTGATATGTAGGTTAATAGAAACTTTGAAAATTCATTTAAGAGAAGAAATTGGAAATGGAAAAAAAAAAAAAAAAAAAAAAACGTGCGTACCTTAAAATGCCATATTGAAAGACTAAAGTAACACATAGGAAGTCTCCACTCTCCGGTTTTAAAGCAAAATTAGTAAAGTTACGAGGGAAATGAAATTATGATAAAACAAATAAAACTAAGAAAGTTAACATTTCCATCAATAAAGTAAAACCCGTGTGGAATGACAATTATAAATGCGTATGACGCCCTTTTAGTAAATAAAAATATTGCCAACAAAGGCTCAAAAAGTTGTAATGACACGCCCTTAAATGGGAAAATGGCGTGAAGAAATAAATTCCACTTGAGTTAAATGTAAAACAAGTAAAGTTACGTCTTAAATGAATTTATAACTAAACAATCTCAAAGCTAAAAACGTTAATTTTTTCCAACCGAAAAAGCATAACCCATGTGGAATTACAGTCATAATTGCTTATGACGCCTTTCTTAGTAATTAATATTGGCAACATGGGTCCCAATAGTTGTAAGGTCACGCCCTCAAATGGGTATGGCGTGAAGAAGTAAATCACTCTCGAGTTTAAAAGTAAAACCAGTAAAGATACGTAAGAAATGAATTTATGATTATACAATCAATTAAATCTAAAAAAGTTAATATTTCCAATCGATAAAGTATAACCCATGTGGAATGGCTGTTATAATTGCGTTTGACGCCATACAGTAAATAATATTGCCAAACTAGGTCCCAAAAATTGTAAGGACACCAGCTCAAATGGATAAAAAGCGTGAAATAGTAAATCACTCTCGCAAATGGTTGACCAAACTATAGCAAGTCAACAAATAAAAGCATCTGTAATGCTAAATACAGTTACCAACATATATATAAATAAGTGCCATGTATAGCACAGGTCGAAAATAGGCTCAAACTGGCCTTAAAACGATCGACATGTAAAAAAGCACAGGATAACCTTTATACAGGTATCAACTGGCAAAAAATATATAATAATGTAAATAGTGCACAGCAAAACCTTTTTTTAAAAAAAGAGGCATGAACTGGCAAACATGTCGTCATATATATATAAAGTTGTATAAATATACAACAAATAATAAATACTGTCGTATGATATATACGAAACAGCAACATGCATCAAAAATAGGAAATTATACATATCTTTGAGTATTTCTTGCTCTATCTTTCATCACAGCCACAATCGCAGCCCGTATGATATATTAATGCCATTTTGCCTCGTACAAACAGGTGGACACCATCAGCAGTGTGCGTTCGGGCCCTGGAAGATTCGAACCTAAAGCCGTTTCGTTGCCAACAGTTGATAGACACATGCCTGGCAATTTTAGCAATTAGGCGTTGATTCAGCTGCCCAACTCTTCCATTGAACCATAACGAATCAACCAGAAATCATGTACTAGTTCGAGAAGCACTTCTGTACATCACTGGAAACAATAAATCACGTCAGTAACATTCAACTCGTGCACTAAGACATGTTCGAGTTTCTCTTTTGTCTGTGTCTCTTTGTCAACCGATAGCCAAAAATGCTAATATCATTGGTTCCAGCAAAACACATTACGTAATCAAGTATGAAGTCCATAGCTTCCATGAACCGAAAAGTCGGACAATAGTCGCACCGGTAATCCACTGTATTGAACATAATTATTCCCGTGCTGATGCTGAGTTCAAATCGGATTTAAAGTCTGGTTCACACAGTATAAAATCCTCCAAATGCGCACAAAACAGTGTCAAAATAGCTGTATTTAAAGTACTCTGTCCGAAATAATAACATCGTTTTTAAATCAAATCCGGCAAAAGCATCAGAACAATAGATTATTTTGTCCCGAGCGCATATCGCAAACTAGACAGGTAGATGCATTGCAGCTAGTATATGATTGGTCAGTACCTCCCTTCTCCCTTAGCTACGCATCTCTTAGACACAATTCCTGCACACAAATCGTTTTATTTGCATAAAAATTCATTTGTTTGCTTGAAGCATTTAATCACATTTTCTTATTACAACACTAATTAATTGGCACATGTATTGAGTTTTTTAAGCTTTACAACATTATAACTATAAATTTTATAGATCAAAGTACTGAAAGCACTGAATGTCAAAGATAATGAAGAGACAAAATTTGTGTCTCCAAGGAGCGTCAATTCCATATTTCTTTATTGTCTAATAACAGTTATCCCGAGTTTGTGAGTCTAGCAAGAAGCCATGGTGCCATGGTCTTTCTTTGATGTAAAAACACCCTTTCCTGTAGATAAAAAGATAGGGGCCTGGTTCGTCCAGTAAATTGCAAAGCGATACTGAGTGCATACTGACATTATGTCATCATCATTATTATCAGTATTCAAATATAAGATTATATGAATATTTCATTTATGTAGAAGTTGATGAAAATGATAATTACATCAGCTATAAATTAATACATTTGATACTTATTAAAGAGCCAACAAACAATTATTTTAAAAAGTCGCATGCTTTCCTTAAAGTTTATGCTCAGAAAGCATTTTTATCAATGGCTCTTTGAAGATTTTTGTCTACAACCCCTTTGATATGCTTTGTGTGAGGACATTAACACTTTTATAATAGAGTATGGAAAGTTTGCTTACCTTGCACACCATACATCCCCATTTACTCTTCAAACTAACACAGATATGTTTATTTAATTTCTGAAATGAATTATCTTTTCAGATGAACATAAACATTATCAGTTTGGTGAGTGTAAAAAAAGATTTATATTTGAGGCTTTTCATTCATGCTAAACTTCTACAGTAAAATCTTAAACTCTTCCTTTACTTTAAGTTTATTAGAAGTGATGATGTGTAATGTCCTAGTATATCATGACAAGAATTAGCTTTTCAATTATTATCCAAAATAGAATAAGGCCATGATAATCTAGGGCATGACTAATTCCAAATATAAATTATGTGGCCTTCACACACTCTCTTCTTGCCAGATTTTGAAAGCAAAATACTATTAAAAGGTAATTTAAAGAACGATAAAGATTTCTTCCAGGATGCCCACCAATGACTTTAATTTAACATAAGTCGTTGTTTTCTGTTTCTTATCATTTTTGTTAATATCATTAATATGTACATATATGGATCATACTGAGTACTCATTAGTAATAACTTTAATTTTGATTTTCCCCAAGTTATGTTTCAAAACTGTTGATATTTTGCAACTGATTAAACAAAATCCTTGGTTAAATGGAATTCTAGTTTTTGATACCTGCTTGACTCATTGTTCTCACAAAAGTGTTTATTTATTTTCAAAACCCCCTAGCCGTCCTTTTCTATGAAAATGTTAATGCTTAAGAAGGAGATCAAGACTCTTCATATTTTGATTAAACTTTAATTTCATTTCATCAGTAAGTCTAATGCAATTTTAACGAAATTGCAGGCTTAAGACAAAACATGAAGTTTTATGATATCAAAGAGAAGCTTTGTAAAAGACATGGTTACAGTAGCTCTAGGTATATCTTTTCTCTGATACCAAAAATTCATTGACCATATTTCAATATCATTTTACTAACCACTCTGTTATAAATGTGCGCATGCGTGAAACATGGCGGTCGACTTTAAACTTCTCAATCAATAATTTGAAAAAAAATAAATATCAGGACTGGATTTTTCAATAAGTGGTTTATTTTTGTGTGAGTTAATGAGTACTGTGGTAAAGAACAATCATTTCATGAGTTTGTGTGGATTTTGTCTTGTTTATGGGGAAGAAAAAGGCACCCTCTAAGAAACGGACACTTTCTGATCCGGACGCGATGAGTAGCCTGCCCGAAAAACGCGAGCAAAATGATAATGTGAGATCATCTCAATCAAAAAACTCAATAAACAATTCAAACATGAATGATCAACGAACGGTAAATTCCAACGTTAACTCTATGGCTGCCCCAGTACTTTGTAATAACCAGGGCCAAGTACCTACAACAGGGTATTTTTCACCGTCTTCCCTACAAACAACACCTACAACAAACCAGCCAGTCTACTATTCGCCGCCGCCCCAACATCCTCCAATGGCTTATCAACAAGGTAGTTTACAACAGTATCCAGTGTATACCCAGCTCAGCACGCCCCAGCAAGATCGCCCCGATATGACAAATACTAACATGTTATTAAACAAAATTGATAGTAGATTGAATATGATTGATTCCAGATTGAAAATATTAGATTCTCTCGAAGAGAAGATAATAAAAATAGGTGAACGAGTAGAGAAAGTAGATAGCAGAGTTAGTTCCCTTGAGCGGGAAATGAGTGACTCGAAAAAACTACTAAATGAATTAGAAGCTAGTCGTTCATTTGACAGCCAAGTAAGTGATGAAATTAAGAAATCACAAGAAGGTCTCCAAACAAAACTAGTTAAAATAGGCGACGAAACAGAGAATTTACTTCGGCAGATGAAAACCCTATCCATAGAAAAGGATGAACTTAATGAAAAAATGCTTGATTTACAAACAAGATCAATGAGGGATAATCTATTATTTTATAACATCCCGGAGTGTAAAACCAATGATGAAAGAAAGAAAGAAAATTGTGAATTAGTGGTACGTGATTTTTGTACAAACATCTTGAAAATAGGAGAAATGAATGAGGTAAAAATAGATCGCGCACACCGTATAGGCAAATATAATGCTAGCAAGTGTAGACCCATTGTAGCGAAGTTCAATTTTTACCAGGACAAGCAGAGAATAAAGCAGACAGCATATACAGTGCTTCAAGATAGTGACTATGGTGTAAGCGACCAATACCCAAAAACAATCCAAGACAGAAGAAAACAGTTATATCCAATCATGCGTAAAGCAAAGGATGATGGTAAACAAGTTACTTTGTCATATGACAAACTGTACATAGACGGACAGTTGTACAGACAGTCAAGCGGTGATATTAACGGACCTTATTAGGAAAGTGGTGTTCGGCATATCTCTTTCCTGCAATGGAATGTGAATGGGTTAACAAATAAAATTGACGATTGTAATTTTCTGAAATTAATTTCTAGTTACGATGTTTTGCTCTTTTCAGAGTCGTGGCATAATAAAAAGAGCAATTTGAATATTAAGGGTTTTGAGTCATTTAGTTGTCATAGACCTAAGTGTAATAGAAAAGCTAAGCGTCACAGCGGCGGTTTAATGGTGTATTTCAAACACTGGTTAAAAGATTGCATTCTAGTTGTGCGATCTGATAATCGGGGTATTGTATGGCTTAAGATTGACAGGGTAAATTTTGGTTTTGAAAAAGACCTGTATATTTGTTTAGTGTATATACCTCCAGAAGAGTCTGGTTTATATAAAACACATTCTTCTAACATTTTTGAATTTGATTTCTATGAAAAACTTAATACTGATTTACATAATTATATGGATTCAGGTGAAATTTTTATTTGTGGTGATTTAAACTCACGAGTTGGTTACAAAGCAGATTTTGTAGAGAGATTAGGATTAGACAGGTTTGTGCATGCAATTAGCCCTGAACTATACGTTTCAATCCCCGTTCGCAAATCACGTGACACACACGTTAACGGTTTCGGTAACAAGCTATTGACTTTTTGTAACGAGAATAGTTTTCTTATTGTGAATGATCGATTGGATGATGGAAATAATACATGTTATAAATTAACCAATGGTAGAGCTGGTTCAAGCTTAGTTGACTATCTAATTACGGACTGGAATGATAAAGGATTTTGAAGTATTAGACTTGAACGAATACTCCGATCACTGTGCATTGCATTATTCATTCAGTTTTAATACGTCGTACTATAGTAGCTTGAAAAATGAAGATGTTCATGCAACAAGCACAAACTCGCATATAGTAGATAAGATTATCTGGGATCCAGAGAAAAAAGGATGTTTTTTCACAAGCTTTAATTGATAATACAGATAATTTTGATGAAATTGTCAACAATTTGACGACAAACAACAGTAATATTGATGAAAGTATAGTATCGGTGAATAATTTAATGTTAAACATCTCAAAACAAATTTTTGGCAAAACATACGTCGTAAAAAATGAGTCGAATTATAATAAATGTAAATGGTTCAATGATAAATGTAAGGAAGCAAGATCTGTATTTATGAAAAGTAAACGCATTTTTAAAAAACATCCGTCGGAGTTCAACAAAAATGAGTTTCTCAAACATAGAAATTATTATGCATATGTTAAGAGGCAAGAAAAGCGTAAATACTTTTCGGTAGAAGGTGTGCGACTTTCAGAATTAAGCAGAAAGAATGGCAACCAGTTTTGGAAAGGGTTAAAGAAATTTAATGGGGGTAAGCCCCAAGATATACCAATATCGTCCCAGGAGTTTCTCAATCATTTTGATAATTTATCAAATGATTTCAACGAAAATAATTTTGATACAGATGGGCTGTTGCTAGAGACAGACATTTCTATAATTTCTATTTCTATTTCTGGATAAACCTTTTACTTTAGAAGAGATTATTTCAAATATTTCTCAACTAAGCAGAAATAAGAGTCCTGGTACCGATTGTATTAATCCCGAGTTCTTCATTGATAGTAAACACTTTATAGCGCCATATTTATTAACTATTTTTAATAAAATATATGAAACTGGTACATATCCAGAAATATGGACCAATGGTATCATAATACCTTTATTCAAAAAGGGTTCAAGAGATGACCCAGGTAACTATCGGGGCATAACCCTGATAAATACTATGGCAAAACTTTTTTCCTTGTGTCTCCGAAACAGACTAAATAAGTATTGTGAAGAGAATGATATGTTCTCGGATATGCAATTTGGATTCAGGGATAAAAAGGGAACTATAGATTGTATATTTATTTTACATTGTATTATCCAAAATATTTTGTCCCATAATAAAAAACTATATTGTGCTTTGATTGACTATGAAAAATGTTTTGATACCATAAACAGAGACTTTCTAATACATAAGCTTATAACATCGGGCTTAAGCTCAAAATTTGTAAAAATTATTCAATCATTATACAAATCAGTAACCTCTTGTATCAGAGTTTCTAGCAAAGATAATCCCTCAGATTTTGTCAATATTTCAGTCGGTTTGAAGCAAGGCGAGCCACTTTCTCCCATATTGTTTATTTTGTTCGTTAAAGACATAAGTGAAACATTTGATTTTGATAACTTGACGGAAAATGACATGAATTTGTTATCTATTTACTATCTTTTATTCGCGGATGACATGGTTTTATTCACTACTGATAAATTAAGCTTACAAAAACAACTTGATTGCATCGAAGAATATGCCCTTAGATGGGGTCTTAAAATCAATGTAAGTAAAAGCAAGATATGCGTTTTTGAAAAAAGGAGTTCACATTGTGATTTTTGTTGGTCTATCGGTGCAGAAATTTTAGAAAAAGTAGATAGTTTTTGTTATTTAGGTGTTAAATTTACCAAAAATGGATCTTTACGAGAAGCTATTAAATCTTTTTCAGATCAATGCCTTAAGGCTATGAATAATTTACTATCACTGTTCCGTAAAGTGCCATTAGATATTAAAGTCAAACTTTCGCTTTTTGACCGAATGGTTTCTCCCATTCTTTTGTATGGTGCGGAAGTTTGGGGAATATACGGCATAGGCGACGTTGAAAAACTACATATTAGATTTTGTAAATTGATATTAGGGGTTCGTAAACAAACTCCAAATTATGCAGTATACGGAGAACTTGGAAGATATCCTTTAACTACGATAGCCATGGAGAGATCTTTTAAATACTGGTTGAAAATTAAAAATAATAATGATAACCTAGTATACAAAATATTTAGTGAACAATGTATAAATCAAAAACAATTGCCGTCATTTTGGACGAATAGAATTCAGAAAAAGTTAGATGATCTAGGACTTACTTATTTTTGGAATAAACAGCTACATTCACCTTCAGACTTTAAGATAATACAAATGCGTATTAGAGATACCTTCAGACAAAATTGGCATGCATATATTACAAATTGTTCTAAACTAAAATATTACTGTAATTATAAACTTAATTTTGAATTTGAAGAATATTTGGTCAACTTGAAAAACATTTCAATCAGAAAACAGGTAACACAGTTTAGGCTATCTTCACACAACTTGGCAGTGGAATTTGGAAGATTCGAGAATGTAAATATCCAAAATAGAATTTGCTTGATGTGCAGCCTTAATCCAATAGAAAACGAGTACCACTTTCTTTTCATATGTCCAAAATACTCTGAAATAAGAAAAAAATATCTTAACGTCAAGTGGCCTAACGTTAATAAGTTTAATATTTTAATGTCTACCCAAAAAAGAAAAACCAAGTTTAAAGTTGGAAAATTTCTTAAACAAGCAATGGAATATCGCAATTCTTTTCTAAACTCTAAATAACATGTATTTATTATTTTTTTTTTTAAATATGATTATTTAAGTAGACCGGTGCAGAACACACACATGGGTTTTTTGTATAAAAGCGCAGGTGGTTTTTGCACGGGTCTATTTTCATTTACACTAATGATCGGTTGTCTATTTGACAAAGTTTTAATCATTTTTTGCTGATTTCTTTGCAATATGTTGTTTTCATGTCTAAATGTTGAAATTTTGTATATTTTGTCATGTTTCATGTATGTATGTAATATGTATTTGGCCAATGTCATATTTATTTGCCGAATGCCTAATAAAGATTATGTTATGTTATGTTATGTTAAACGAGTATGTGATGACCATCATTTTGAATTAACCTGAAGTTATATCAACTGGTAATGTTATAATCTTAAGAGATTAAATGGTTTACTTTTATACATCCATTTATACATCAATGTAGATGTGCTGCCCATTTTATATATGAAAACAGTCATAAAATGCAGTTGTATTATGTAAATTCTATTTTATTTGTTTCACTAATTGATGTAAGATATATTCATATAAGGAAAAAAGTTCCTTGGAAGAAGACTTTTTTGTCAGATTTCAAAACTTTAAGTTCTT
This sequence comes from Fragum whitleyi, assembly GCA_948146395.1. Lineage (NCBI taxonomy): Eukaryota > Metazoa > Mollusca > Bivalvia > Cardiida > Cardiidae > Fragum > Fragum whitleyi. Next base: position 10,238,250 of record OX411558.1, read on the forward strand.
TGCTTTTTAATAAATGAATCTTAGAAGTATACACAAATCAGTTAGAATTTGAATCACTTTTTAAGAAGATTTAATCATGATGTTCAGAATATTGAACAAACCACTGAAATTACATTACTGACAAAAGGATGAGACATGCAATTGGGGGAAGTCATCGCAATTGCTTGTTTATACCAGGATTTCTATTAACTATTGAGCAAGGCTGAACTAAAGAAAACTAACAAATCATATTTGTCCGCTTTACAGTATTTTTCAGAAAATCAATGATTAGGAAATTTAAGTAAATTGAAAAAAAGATTCCAGATTATAATGTGTAAATATCTTTGGGATCACAAAATGTTATATATTTGGTACTTTCTCTGTTCTCTTTAAAAATGGCTTGAAATTTTGGAATGTGAATTACCTGATAATTTAACTAAATCATGGCGTTCAGAATATTGTACAAACTAAATAATAAATATTACCGGCAAAAGAATGAGACATTATGTTATAAATTGTGTGAATTTATCACAATATATCTCTTATACCAGAATTTTGATTAATAATTGAGAGAAGCTCAGGTAAGCAAACTTAACATTGCACATTTGAAAGATTCAAATTATTCAATGGTATAACAATTATAAATTATGAATTAGAAAATAAATTCCTGTTAATTGAAAACCTTTAAAACCTTATGATTAAAACCTTTATGATATAAAAAGTCGTATTTTGGTACTTTCAGTGCTTTGATTAGCTGTAATAAACAAATATGTTCTCAATAGGCTTAAACCTTTGTTTATATGCTTTGGTTATCCCCCAGCATATCTAAACCAATATAAATATTGGAACAGGAAGCAGAAAAACCTTTTAAATTTATATAAGCCAAAAAATGTCGGTTTTCAGTACTTTCAGTGCTTTGGTCTGCAAAGAATAAACCTGATATGTGCTCAAATGCCTTCAAACATTCTTTTTTATTTACCTATGAATATTATCTCATTCAAAATATAATAAACACCAAGCATATGTTCACAATTGGTGAAATATGAATAATGGTATAGTGAAAGCTCACGCCATCGCTTTCATCAGTTTTTCAACAAAATTCAAGCAAGGAATGTGTAATAAACTTTCTTTTTAGGCTTTAAGGTGACCTCTATCATGCTTAGGATAAAAGAAAATAATGTTAAAGGCAGAAACAATCTTTTTAAATCTTATTAAAACTTTTATTAGCATATAAAACTATCGTTTTTCGATACTTTCAGTGTTTTGATTTGCCCAAAGCCTCTCTTAAAATGACACAAATGTGTTTAATCCTTGATAATGTTTTGGGTATTGAATTATGTTTAAAAATGCCCAAAGAAATTATTAAATCAACAAAATAGATATCAATTTCTGACTTAAGGTTGAGACTTAAATTAGAGTGTACATGGTGACCCTTGACCTCAATAATTCCTAAGAGCCCCTACCGCCAAGTTGCAGACTTTCAGAATATACTCGGTAGACATTGGGCTTTTAAAAAATCATAGTCCAAAAACTCCCCGGGGTTGGTGTGTGTGTGGGGGGGGGGTCACCCTACTGGCCCATAGCCTATATATTTATATATGTAGTAACTGAAAGACCAGTGAATAAAACATATATTTTTAAATTTGGCGATGCTATAAACTGTATCAATTTGATTCAAATGTAGCACAATTACCTTTATATTGATATACATATTTTTTAAAATAAAAATGACAATTTGATCATAAGAACAATATAACATTTGTTTCATCTATTGTTAAAATTTACCACTCTACACATCTCACTGTCATTACAATTCATACATTTAATCAGAAGTTCAGAAAAGGATGGCTTGCTGTTCAGCATCTTTCAGATCTGTTCGTCATCATCCGAAAGTTCACTTTTCACAAATAGCTTCATTCCTCTTCTTGCAGCTTATCCTCTTCCAGGTATAGTCATGATCTATAACAACGCAATTATTTGGGATGTCGCCATATATTTTTTTCCATTCTGTGTACTCTGAACTGACCCCAGTACTACTCCACACATACGTTTGATTGCCGTGATTTACAACCTTGATCAGTCCTAGCCAGTACCTAAAGAATCCTAAAAAATAAGCAAGTACATGTACTCGAAATAAAGATAATGGCAGTAAAACCGTACTACAGTTAATTACATCGTGAAATTGACATTCACCTCAATCATATCCATTCTAAATCGCTCACTCAGTGCTCCATTCACTCATTCCAAACATTCACTCAAACCATTCAAAAACGCTCAAACCTATTGAAAAATAGAGAATCAACAAATTCATTCTGAAAAGATTTTGACAGAAAAAAATCGAGATTTCTCCAACACAATTCAAATTGTTAGCGTCTCACAGGTTCTTGAAGGAAAATGAAGCTATGTATAGAACTTGTATGCATATTTTATTAAAGGGAGGTAATCAATATCGCTACTTTCGTTCAATCTGAACTTGCTTGAAAAAATCATTCAATTCCATTCCTAAATCATTTCAAAATTGTTCATCTTGTCTTATTCACGGTGTTGTTAACTGTAATTCGGCAACATTTCGGAACTTATTATCCTTCCATCGTATATTAATAAATTCATATTACCTCTTTATATGTTAATTGTTTATGCGTGTATATTATGTTATTTAACTCCTTTGATCTATGTTTGTGTAATAGGTGTTATTCTGTCCATACTGAAATAATGAATATCTAGCAACCTATCTACAGTTGATAACATCTTGAAATTGACATTCACCTTAATCAAAATCATCCTAAATCGCTTACTTAGCGTTCCATTCACTCATTATATCATCATAATATACGGCAAAGCCTCGTCAGGATGAATTCTCCAAAACAAAATCTCGACCAGATCAAAATGCTATTTTAAGACACGAAATAATACTCTCTTTATTCCATTTGTTGATGTTCTTAAGGTAGCAATGGACATTTTTTTTCCGCCCAATGAATTTTTTTCTTGGTTACATATGTTGTAGATTAACATTGTGTAGTCATTATATCAAAATTTGAAGGTACCTTTCCAAGCTCGTTTTTATACTAGAGTTATCTGCCCTTGATTGGTATAGGCCATTTTTCAGTAAAACGGTTACATTCGTTTTAGGTCTAGTATAAACTCTGTAATAGGTTATAGCTATAAAACATATACATTTTGATAGACCTTATACATGTACACAAAGGCTATTGACAAGAAAATTTCTCTTTGACCACTTGCATTTGCACAATTTGCTTTCAAAAGTTAAAAATGCGCTAATTTTTGTAATATTACTAGGTAAAAATGCCACAAAAACCTATTTTTTTTAAGAAATTACCCAATGAATTTTTCTTATTTTCCGATATGTTTATAATCCATATTTTTTCTTTATTTGGTAAAACATTTAGCATACCTTTCCATGTAAATAAGAAAGTTTTTCGTTATTTTTCAGTGTTCCCCCCAATCGAAGGCCGGTTTTAACGCATTTTTATGTTTAATTTAATGATCCAGTCATTCAATTTATATCAAATGTTGAAAAGAAGCTAAATTATGAAGTTTTGCCATCATTAATCTACGTTATTTCCATAAGTAGAATCTTACGAAAACCGGTCTTTTTAAACAACGCGCAGAAAAGCCGTAAAATAAACGCGAACCCACTTCCGCTGTCCATTGCCACCTTAAACAAAAACAACAAAACAAAGAAAAAAACAAGAATTGAAAATATTAAGGGAGGTGAAAATATCATTTATTTCAGAGTAATATCGATTAAAAATTCATTTATTAAACGACACAAGCTATATACCAAAATAGTTTGCGATAAGGTGTGATATATAAATTGGCCTAAGCGTTATTTGATATATGTAAGAGTGGTAAAAGTATGAGGTCTTTTAATGATACCTCTTAAAAAACAGGGGCTGCGTTTTTAAAAAAGCGACGCATAACCGCGCGCGACCGTGATCTTTGTAACTCCATGACGTCATTTGTTTGGTTGGCTTCTTTTAGAGAACGTCAAAAAGTGTGAAATAAACGAAAGTGTATATATTATACGTACTTAGTGTTTGGTATGAACAAAACTATCTAGCGATGTTAGGGTAATTCATCGTCGAGGTCCTACCTTGACAATAAATAATTCCCACAACTGAGTTTAGATATGTGTCAAACAATACACTAAGTACGTATTATATTTATCTTATATTATATTTATCTTATAACCTCTATTTGCCATGTTTTCGTCGATATTTCTAACAGAAATGCTAGTTTCTTAAAATAACCGCATCATGTCATTTTTCTTAAAATATCCATGTGATATCATAAAAAGATACCATATGAGATGTTATCACACGGATGTTTGCATAGTTATAAGAAAAGTTGTGTTCTTGTTTCAATGCTTTCAAATGATAATCTACCTTTATTTATAATCCACTGACAAACATAAAAGAAGAAATCGCTTCTTGCAAGCGATTCCCTCATTGTCAAAAATTAATTTTCTAAGCAAGAAAATAAATAATAGATTATCTCATTAATTTGTATTTGACCCTATTTGAATTGTTGTTTACTAATTGGTTAAGTCTAACGATAACTTACCATTGACATTTTTCAAGTAATTAATGATCAGATGATAGGTAGATTTAGTCTGTGGTTCAGCTATTATAGCCCCATGTTGTTTGCAGAACTCCTTTCATATAGAAAACAACAAGAATCTTGTTACAGTTTAAAAAATCAAAGCACTGAAAGTACTGATGGTGAACGAATCTGTTGGCATTCTAAAGTGATACATTGAATTCGTTGAGAAAAGAGAAATTATAAATGTAAAAAATAATCAAGGGAAAGAGTCTCGTCAGAATTCTAAATTCAAAGAAAGAGAAAGAGAGGAAAGAAAGGTAGAGAGAGTGACAGACAGAGACAGACCGATAGACAGAGAGCGATAAGCCTAGAGAAAAGAAAACAGGCAACTATAGCGTCTAGACTAATGATTCTTTTCTTAACTCAAAAAATAACAGTCAGAAAGGTAATTCAATTTCCACATGCGGAACCCATATTTTAGCAGATTAAACAGCAGTCTTTCTGCATATTAACTTTTAAACGTTATCCGCTATGGCTCTAGTACGACCTGAATGGGGTCCCCCCATCCTCCGAATTAAAAGACCGCTGTTTCGTAATTGTAATTACAGGGTTTTGGTCTCTGTCGGTAATATTCAGTTTTGTGAAAAATAATTATCTGATGCCATTGCGTAAAAAATAATTAAAAAAAAAATCCGATAAAATCTATGTAGGAAGGTATTTTGTACAGCTAATGAATTGTCCAAATATAGTCGTTGTTTAAATTCTATTGTTCCTACCAAACGGCGGATAATCGTAAACCTAAGAGGGTAGAAGATGGCAGCTACGTATGGATGTATGCTTATTATAGTTCTGGTGCGAGAAATACCAATTTCCATATTAAGGTAAAGGTGCTCCAGTCCACAGGCGATTGATTCACAATCCAAATTTCGTTTTTTGTAATATTTTACATACTTACGGCAAAACAAATAGATGAATAATTGTATTGAGGAAATTCTAGAGCTATCCGAGGGATAAAAGCGCTATTATACAGTTGTAGTTACGATGTCAAGTACTTTGAAAAAAAATCTATTCGATGTTAAAATTTGAAATTAGGTCTATAGTGTTGGGATATTTGTTCATTTGATTCTTTTATTTATTCATCTTTTTACGACATTCATATATTAACAGTAAATGGTACCGAGATTGCTATATTCCCTGTTTACCGGCCCTGTTTGAAACGAAAAAAACAACAACAAAAAAAAAAAAACAGGGAATGGGACTTGGGTAATATGATACAAAAATACCCGTAACAGAAGATATTTACATTACACAAGTATGCAATGGGTTAAATTATATTTCAAGGTTGGTCACGGTCAAATGGTGCGTGTTTATGTTTCAATGAGAATTTGGACTAAATATACCGTATTCACATTTTAGACGCGCCCTCCCTAATAACCGCGCTCCCCCATAAATACGATTCCCAGGCCCTTGACTATACGATCAACAACATCCAACCGTCCACGGTCCGTGGTGAAAAATCCTGTCTCGAATTTAATTTCAATAGCTGCTACTCCACGACGTAATGTTCAATAGATTTTGGGTTAACTATCTTAAATTTCTATCAGGATAAGGCTGGTTGCGCCATTAAAAGATCGTTCAACATCTGAAAAACTAGCGCGTCCTAAAATCGCGCAGTCTTCCGGAAGCGCGAAAGGTTAAAATTTTAACACAAAATTAAAACTGTTTCTCGTAATTCTTCATAAGTCACACGCGAACAAAATCCCCTTTCGTTGTAACGAAAATATTTCTGAAATCATTTCACCTTCTGCAAATATACAAAATATCCGAGTCAAATGATTAAATCCTAGTCACAATTCATACTGATAAAATAGGAAAACCCTCGTAAAATCTCGTGTGTGACTTATTTCAAAAGCGACGTCGACGCTTGCAAGAATCTGGGGACTTCAAAGGGTGCCGACACGCGGTGATCCAGCTAGCTCCAGACGTGTTGTGTTTTCACTACGAAACACTTGCATTTACACATCACGAGATTTTAGAATTTAATACAGGATTATTTATTTCATACGTGAATAGGTAATGATTTATTAGACCTCTTTGTCCATCGGTAGCGGAACATTGAATATTGCATCGTCTGGAACTTCCTAACTTGTACAAATAATAACAATAATAATAATCTCGGCTTCTGCTAACACAATCACTTGCTTTTGAAAGCTGCAATTAATGGTCGAGGGTGACCGTGTTTCGAAAGATGACTTTAAATAACAGAATTACTATTCATTAGCTAACATTTTATTTTATTTTTTTAATCTATAGTCTTAATAGATAAATAGAAAAGCGTATTGGGTAGCGTACGTATTTCAATCGATAATTACGAACATGTTAACAATTTGCTTCTCTTAGGTACCAAAATACGTATTTTTTTAATTAAGTAAAAGAGTCTGAAATAATAGCGCCTCCACGACGTTTTGCATCGCGCTCGGGTGTGTTTAATAGGAGAAATACGGCAGGAACATTCCATTCGTTTGTAAACTTGACCTTTCGTAACTTATAAGCAAAGACTTCATTCATAAGTAGGCAGGTAAAATCGTAGTAGGTCATCACGTGTGGTATGGCCAATCACGTGTGTAGAAGTTCAAGAGTTCACGACCTCAATAAACACACATTTCCGGCAAATTACTACAAGTTGCAATAGCGAAGGTTTAAATCCAAAACATAGTATCTGTCTATACGGTGTACAGACACAAACTTTGTTTTTGCTCTCAAGTCTCGAGAATCTTACGCCGATCAAAAATTCGCTCGTATAGACATTCCAAGATAATTTTGTTTTTTTTAAAGGGTAATTTTCATTATCTTCACTTGATGAAGAATGCTAGTATCATGCATTTAACGAAAATAACAGTGATTTTGTAGAGAAAAGTATCTAGAGATACTAAATTGAATCTAAAGAGGTACTGCTTCATTTAAAACCTATTAAGATCCTACAGGATTTTCCATACACGGTATATATCACTGGGGAACGAAAATTTCGTTCACCAATAACGAATTTGGAAGCTGCTTGTATACAATGAACTGAACAACAGAAAAACTTTATAATACGTGTGTCGCCGGAGTGAAATAACCCCGTTGATTATTTGTGCGGATTTAAGTGAAATATCTATGCAAATAGCTCAGAAAGTAAAGCGACGCCAGTTTGTTGCCATGAAAATGACGTCAAATTACATCAGCAAATTTTAAAGAATTATTACAACATAAACAAGGATGACAATAGAATAAGAATATCAAATTTGTGTCCTTAGAAAACCACATTCAACAAACTTGTCATCCAAAACAGATAAGATTTAATTTATTTGTAAGTAGATGATGGTCAATTGTACAACAAGGCATGTTTTCGTGCTCAAGATGAGCTATTTTGATCGTCCAATGTCCGTCATCATTCGTGCGTCGTCCATATTTTTCTTTAAACATTTTCTCCTCCTAAACCGGTGGGTCAGTCTTGATGAAACTGGCAGGAGTGAACCTTGGGTCAAGTTCTACCAAAATGGTTCAAATAAAAGAAATATACCCTTAACTCTCCCTTTACCCTTAACAAAAAGGGTTGAAATGGGAAAATATTCAAGAATTTTCTTCTCTGAAGCCAAAGGCAGACAGCTTTCATATTTGGTATGAAGCATCATCTAGTGAACCTCTATCAAGTTTGTTCATATAAAGACCCTGTTGTAAAATTTGGACTCCACCCGGGCGCAACCCTTTTTACATAGAATCAAACTGTGAAAATCTTTAAAAATCTACTTTCATGAAACCAGAAGGCAGACAGCTTTCATGCTTGGTATGTAGTATGAGCTAGTTGGCCTCTACCAAGTTTTTGTTCATATCAAGACCCTTAGGTCATACCTTGTCTTATTTCAGGTGCATCCCTTTTAAGCTCACATGAACAATTGGGGTGAAATCAGGAAAATCTTGAAAATTCTTTTTTCTCTGAAACCCGAAGGCAGACAGCTTCCATATTAATTATGTAATGTCATGTAGTGTTCTTCTTCCAAATTTATTCATCTCAAGACCATGGGGATCACATTTGAGCTCCATCCGGACGCATCCCTTTTAAAACAGAATCAAATAGCGAACATCATCAAAAATCTTCTTCTCTGAAGCCAGAAGGCAGACAGCTTTCATATTTGGTATGTAGAAAAATCTAGTTGGCCTTTTCAAAGTTTGTTCATATCGAGACCCATGGGTCATATTTGGGCTCCATCCGGACACATCCTTTTTACAAAGAATCGAAGATCAAAAGTTTTTTTTTTTTAAAAAGTTCTTTTCTGAAACCAGAAGGCGGGAAGCCTTCTTGATTAATAAGTAGGATAATCTGGCTGACACTTTAAGTATGTTCATATAAAAAATCTGGGCTTAAATTTTGGTTCCACCAAGAGTTACCCCTTTTTACATAGAAACAAAGTGCGAAATCTTTAAAAATCTTCTTCTCTGAAACTATAAGACAGAGAGCCTTTATAGTTTGGCATAAAAAACAATCCAGTAGACCTTTACCAATTTGCTCATATCACGCCAGTAGGTTCATATTAAGGCTTTCAATGCCCCACTCCCATATTTTACACAGACATCAAGGAGGAAATCTTAAAAAACTTGTTCTCAGAAACAAGAAAGTTGGGACTTATCGTATTTTGACTTATTTCATAAACACATATGTCATATATGTCATTCTAATTTTTTAAACGTGTAGTTTTGTGTCAGGTATGGTGTGTTATCACAACATAAATGGACATAAATAGTTTATATACCTGTAAGGTTTTTTAGTAATATATCATTTTCTATTTCACAGAATGATGAATGTATAGTAATTTATTACAGATCATTGAATTGAAAAACTGAAATTTGAAATAAATCGCAGAAAATAATTCAAAATATTATGGTACGATGTTGCACTATACCTAACATCTATTTTGAAAACAGACAAAACCGGTTTGACTTGTATGTTGACAAAAATAAAAGGAAATTGATTGTTTCAAAAGAGCCTTTTGAGACTGAGTTTTATATCAAAGTTTGTTGTACTACCTGGATAGTACTTTAGACTGTACTTTGTTAAAATATGGGGCAATTTTATGCAACCGTCGTGCAGTTGCTTGTTCTGTACAAAATGACCATTTTCCACAATGTTACGCTATATCGCTATAGCTATGGCGGTCTTATGAGACATGCAATTGGGGGAAGTCATCGCAATTGCTTGTTTATACCAGGATTTCTATTAACTATTGAGCAAGGCTGAACTAAAGAAAACTAACAAATCATATTTGTCCGCTTTACAGTATTTTTCAGAAAATCAATGATTAGGAAATTTAAGTAAATTGAAAAAAAGATTCCAGATTATAATGTGTAAATATCTTTGGGATCACAAAATGTTATATATTTGGTACTTTCTCTGTTCTCTTTAAAAATGGCTTGAAATTTTGGAATGTGAATTACCTGATAATTTAACTAAATCATGGCGTTCAGAATATTGTACAAACTAAATAATAAATATTATCGGCAAAAGAATGAGACATTATGTTATAAATTGTGTGAATTTATCACAATATATCTCTTATACCAGAATTTTGATTAATAATTGAGAGAAGCTCAGGTAAGCAAACTTAACATTGCACATTTGAAAGATTCAAATTATTCAATGGTATAACAATTATAAATTATGAATTAGAAAATAAATTCCTGTTAATTGAAAACCTTTAAAACCTTATGATTAAAACCTTTATGATATAAAAAGTCGTATTTTGGTACTTTCAGTGCTTTGATTAGCTGTAATAAACAAATATGTTCTCAATAGGCTTAAACCTTTGTTTATATGCTTTGGTTATCCCCCAGCATATCTAAACCAATATAAATATTGGAACAGGAAGCAGAAAAACCTTTTAAATTTATATAAGCCAAAAAATGTCGGTTTTCAGTACTTTCAGTGCTTTGGTCTGCAAAGAATAAACCTGATATGTGCTCAAATGCCTTCAAACATTCTTTTTTATTTACCTATGAATATTATCTCATTCAAAATATAATAAACACCAAGCATATGTTCACAATTGGTGAAATATGAATAATGGTATAGTGAAAGCTCACGCCATCGCTTTCATCAGTTTTTCAACAAAATTCAAGCAAGGAATGTGTAATAAACTTTCTTTTTAGGCTTTAAGGTGACCTCTATCATGCTTAGGATAAAAGAAAATAATGTTAAAGGCAGAAACAATCTTTTTAAATCTTATTAAAACTTTTATTAGCATATAAAACTATCGTTTTTCGATACTTTCAGTGTTTTGATTTGCCCAAAGCCTCTCTTAAAATGACACAAATGTGTTTAATCCTTGATAATGTTTTGGGTATTGAATTATGTTTAAAAATGCCCAAAGAAATTATTAAATCAACAAAATAGATATCAATTTCTGACTTAAGGTTGAGACTTAAATTAGAGTGTACATGGTGACCCTTGACCTCAATAATTCCTAAGAGCCCCTACCGCCAAGTTGCAGACTTTCAGAATATACTCGGTAGACATTGGGCTTTTCAAAAATCATAGTCCCAAAACTCCCCGGGGTTGGTGTGTGTGTGGGGGGGGGGGGGGTCACCCTACTGGCCCATAGCCTATATATTTATATATGTAGTAACTGAAAGACCAGTGAATAAAACATATATTTTTAAATTTGGCGATGCTATAAACTGTATCAATTTGATTCAAATGTAGCACAATTACCTTTATATTGATATACATATTTTTTAAAATAAAAATGACAATTTGATCATAAGAACAATATAACATTTGTTTCATCTATTGTTAAAATTTACCACTCTACACATCTCACTGTCATTACAATTCATACATTTAATCAGAAGTTCAGAAAAGGATGGCTTGCTGTTCAGCATCTTTCAGATCTGTTCGTCATCATCCGAAAGTTCACTTTTCACAAATAGCTTCATTCCTCTTCTTGCAGCTTATCCTCTTCCAGGTATAGTCATGATCTATAACAACGCAATTATTTGGGATGTCGCCATATATTTTTTTCCATTCTGTGTACTCTGAACTGACCCCAGTACTACTCCACACATACGTTTGATTGCCGTGATTTACAACCTTGATCAGTCCTAGCCAGTACCTAAAGAAACCTAAAAAATAAGCAAGTACATGTACTCGAAATAAAGATAATGGCAGTAAAACCGTACTACAGTTAATTACATCGTGAAATTGACATTCACCTCAATCATATCCATTCTAAATCGCTCACTCAGTGCTCCATTCACTCATTCCAAACATTCACTCAAACCATTCAAAAACGCTCAAACCTATTGAAAAATAGAGAATCAACAAATTCATTCTGAAAAGATTTTGACAGAAAAAAATCGAGATTTCTCTAACACAATTCAAATTGTTAGCGTCTCACAGGTTCTTGAAGGAAAATGAAGCTATGTATAGAACTTGTATGCATATTTTATTAAAGGGAGGTAATCAATATCGCTACTTTCGTTCAATCTGAACTTGCTTGAAAAAATCATTCAATTCCATTCCTAAATCATTTCAAAATTGTTCATCTTGTCTTATTCACGGTGTTGTTAACTGTAATTCGGCAACATTTCGGAACTTATTATCCTTCCATCGTATATTAATAAATTCATATTACCTCTTTATATGTTAATTGTTTATGCGTGTATATTATGTTATTTAACTCCTTTGATCTATGTTTGTGTAATAGGTGTTATTCTGTCCATACTGAAATAATGAATATCTAGCAACCTATCTACAGTTGATAACATCTTGAAATTGACATTCACCTTAATCAAAATCATCCTAAATCGCTTACTTAGCGTTCCATTCACTCATTATATCATCATAATATACGGCAAAGCCTCGTCAGGATGAATTCTCCAAAACAAAATCTCGACCAGATCAAAATGCTATTTTAAGACACGAAATAATACTCTCTTTATTCCATTTGTTGATGTTCTTAAGGTAGCAATGGACATTTTTTTCCGCCCAATGAATTTTTTTCTTGGTTACATATGTTGTAGATTAACATTGTGTAGTCATTATATCAAAATTTGAAGGTACCTTTCCAAGCTCGTTTTTATACTAGAGTTATCTGCCCTTGATTGGTATAGGCCATTTTTCAGTAAAACGGTTACATTCGTTTTAGGTCTAGTATAAACTCTGTAATAGGTTATAGCTATAAAACATATACAATTTGATAGACCTTATACATGTACACAAAGGCTATTGACAAGAAAATTTCTCTTTGACCACTTGCATTTGCACAATTTGCTTTCAAAAGTTAAAAATGCGCTAATTTTTGTAATATTACTAGGTAAAAATGCCACAAAAACCTATTTTTTTTTAAGAAATTACCCAATGAATTTTTCTTATTTTCCGATATGTTTATAATCCATATTTTTTCTTTATTTGGTAAAACATTTAGCATACCTTTCCATGTAAATAAGAAAGTTTTTCGTTATTTTTCAGTGTTCCCCCCAATCGAAGGCCGGTTTTAACGCATTTTTATGTTTAATTTAATGATCCAGTCATTCAATTTATATCAAATGTTGAAAAGAAGCTAAATTATGAAGTTTTGCCATCATTAATCTACGTTATTTCCATAAGTAGAATCTTACGAAAACCGGTCTTTTTAAACAACGCGCAGAAAAGCCGTAAAATAAACGCGAACCCACTTCCGCTGTCCATTGCCACCTTAAACAAAAACAACAAAACAAAGAAAAAAACAAGAATTGAAAATATTAAGGGAGGTGAAAATATCATTTATTTCAGAGTAATATCGATTAAAAATTCATTTATTAAACGACACAAGCTATATACCAAAATAGTTTGCGATAAGGTGTGATATATAAATTGGCCTAAGCGTTATTTGATATATGTAAGAGTGGTAAAAGTATGAGGTCTTTTAATGATACCTCTTAAAAAACAGGGGCTGCGTTTTTAAAAAAGCGACGCATAACCGCGCGCGACCGTGATCTTTGTAACTCCATGACGTCATTTGTTTGGTTGGCTTCTTTTAGAGAACGTCAAAAAGTGTGAAATAAACAAAAGTGTATATATTATACGTACTTAGTGTTTGGTATGAACAAAACTATCTAGCGATGTTAGGGTAATTCATCGTCGAGGTCCTACCTTGACAATAAATAATTCCCACAACTGAGTTTAGATATGTGTCAAACAATACACTAAGTACGTATTATATTTATCTTATATTATATTTATCTTATAACCTCTATTTGCCATGTTTTCGTCGATATTTCTAACAGAAATGCTAGTTTCTTAAAATAACCGCATCATGTCATTTTTCTTAAAATATCCATGTGATATCATAAAAAGATACCATATGAGATGTTATCACACGGATGTTTGCATAGTTATAAGAAAAGTTGTGTTCTTGTTTCAATGCTTTCAAATGATAATCTACCTTTATTTATAATCCACTGACAAACATAAAAGAAGAAATCGCTTCTTGCAAGCGATTCCCTCATTGTCAAAAATTAATTTTCTAAGCAAGAAAATAAATAATAGATTATCTCATTAATTTGTATTTGACCCTATTTGAATTGTTGTTTACTAATTGGTTAAGTCTAACGATAACTTACCATTGACATTTTTCAAGTAATTAATGATCAGATGATAGGTAGATTTAGTCTGTGGTTCAGCTATTATAGCCCCATGTTGTTTGCAGAACTCCTTTCATATAGAAAACAACAAGAATCTTGTTACAGTTTAAAAAATCAAAGCACTGAAAGTACTGATGGTGAACGAATCTGTTGGCATTCTAAAGTGATACATTGAATTCGTTGAGAAAAGAGAAATTATAAATGTAAAAAATAATCAAGGGAAAGAGTCTCGTCAGAATTCTAAATTCAAAGAAAGAGAAAGAGAGGAAAGAAAGGTAGAGAGAGTGACAGACAGAGACAGACCGATAGACAGAGAGCGATAAGCCTAGAGAAAAGAAAACATGCAACTATAGCGTCTAGACTAATGATTCTTTTCTTAACTCAAAAAATAACAGTCAGAAAGGTAATTCAATTTCCACATGCGGAACCCATATTTTAGCAGATTAAACAGCAGTCTTTCTGCATATTAACTTTTAAACGTTATCCGCTATGGCTCTAGTACGACCTGAATGGGGTCCCCCCATCCTCCGAATTAAAGACCGCTGTTTCGTAATTGTAATTACAGGGTTTTGGTCTCTGTCGGTAATATTCAGTTTTGTGAAAAATAATTATCTGATGCCATTGCGTAAAAAATAATTTAAAAAAAATCCGATAAAATCTATGTAGGAAGGTATTTTGTACAGCTAATGAATTGTCCAAATATAGTCGTTGTTTAAATTCTATTGTTCCTACCAAACGGCGGATAATCGTAAACCTAAGAGGGTAGAAGATGGCAGCTACGTATGGATGTATGCTTATTATAGTTCTGGTGCGAGAAATACCAATTTCCATATTAAGGTAAAGGTGCTCCAGTCCACAAGCGATTGATTCACAATCCAAATTTCGGTTTTTGTAATATTTTACATACTTACGGCAAAACAAATAGATGAATAATTGTATTGAGGAAATTCTAGAGCTATCCGAGGGATAAAAGCGCTATTATACAGTTGTAGTTACGATGTCAAGTACTTTGAAAAAAAATCTATTCGATGTTAAAATTTGAAATTAGGTCTAAAGTGTTGGGATATTTGTTCATTTGATTCTTTTATTTATTCATCTTTTTACGACATTCATATATTAACAGTAAATGGTACCGAGATTGCTATATTCCCTGTTTACCGGCCCTGTTTGAAACGAAAAAAACAACAACAAAAAAAAAAAACAGGGAATGGGACTTGGGTAATATGATACAAAAATACCCGTAACAGAAGATATTTACATTACACAAGTATGCAATGGGTTAAATTATATTTCAAGGTTGGTCACGGTCAAATGGTGCGTGTTTATGTTTCAATGAGAATTTGGACTAAATATACCGTATTCACATTTTAGACGCGCCCTCCCTAATAACCGCGCTCCCCCATAAATACGATTCCCAGGCCCTTGACTATACGATCAACAACATCCAACCGTCCACGGTCCGTGGTGAAAAATCCTGTCTCGAATTTAATTTCAATAGCTGCTACTCCACGACGTAATGTTCAATAGATTTTGGGTTAACTATCTTAAATTTCTATCAGGATAAGGCTGGTTGCGCCATTAAAAGATCGTTCAACATCTGAAAAACTAGCGCGTCCTAAAATCGCGCAGTCTTCCGGAAGCGCGAAAGGTTAAAATTTTAACACAAAATTAAAACTGTTTCTCGTAATTCTTCATAAGTCACACGCGAACAAAATCCCCTTTCGTTGTAACGAAAATATTTCTGAAATCATTTCACCTTCTGCAAATATACAAAATATCCGAGTCAAATGATTAAATCCTAGTCACAATTCATACTGATAAAATAGGAAAACCCTCGTAAAATCTCGTGTGTGACTTATTTCAAAAGCGACGTCGACGCTTGCAAGAATCTGGGGACTTCAAAGGGTGCCGACACGCGGTGATCCAGCTAGCTCCAGACGTGTTGTGTTTTCACTACGAAACACTTGCATTTACACATCACGAGATTTTAGAATTTAATACAGGATTATTTATTTCATACGTGAATAGGTAATGATTTATTAGACCGCTTTGTCCATCGGTAGCGGAACATTGAATATTGCATCGTCTGGAACTTCCTAACTTGTACAAATAATAACAATAATAATAATCTCGGCTTCTGCTAACACAATCACTTGCTTTTGAAAGCTGCAATTAATGGTCGAGGGTGACCGTGTTTCGAAAGATGACTTTAAATAACAGAATTACTATTCATTAGCTAACATTTTATTTTATTTTTTTAATCTATAGTCTTAATAGATAAATAGAAAAGCGTATTGGGTAGCGTACGTATTTCAATCGATAATTACGAACATGTTAACAATTTGCTTCTCTTAGGTACCAAAATACGTATTTTTTTAATTAAGTAAAAGAGTCTGAAATAATAGCGCCTCCACGACGTTTTGCATCGCGCTCGGGTGTGTTTAATAGGAGAAATACGGCAGGAACATTCCATTCGTTTGTAAACTTGACCTTTCGTAACTTATAAGCAAAGACTTCATTCATAAGTAGGCAGGTAAAATCGTAGTAGGTCATCACGTGTGGTATGGCCAATCACGTGTGTAGAAGTTCAAGAGTTCACGACCTCAATAAACACACATTTCCGGCAAATTACTACAAGTTGCAATAGCGAAGGTTTAAATCCAAAACATAGTATCTGTCTATACGGTGTACAGACACAAACTTTGTTTTTGCTCTCAAGTCTCGAGAATCTTACGCCGATCAAAAATTCGCTCGTATAGACATTCCAAGATAATTTTGTTTTTTTTAAAGGGTAATTTTCATTATCTTCACTTGATGAAGAATGCTAGTATCATGCATTTAACGAAAATAACAGTGATTTTGTAGAGAAAAGTATCTAGAGATACTAAATTGAATCTAAAGAGGTACTGCTTCATTTAAAACCTATTAAGATCCTACAGGATTTTCCATACACGGTATATATCACTGGGGAACGAAAATTTCGTTCACCAATAACGAATTTGGAAGCTGCTTGTATACAATGAACTGAACAACAGAAAAACTTTATAATACGTGTGTCGCCGGAGTGAAATAACCCCGTTGATTATTTGTGCGGATTTAAGTGAAATATCTATGCAAATAGCTCAGAAAGTAAAGCGACGCCAGTTTGTTGCCATGAAAATGACGTCAAATTACATCAGCAAATTTTAAAGAATTATTACAACATAAACAAGGATGACAATAGAATAAGAATATCAAATTTGTGTCCTTAGAAAACCACATTCAACAAACTTGTCATCCAAAACAGATAAGATTTAATTTATTTGTAAGTAGATGATGGTCAATTGTACAACAAGGCATGTTTTCGTGCTCAAGGTGAGCTATTTTGATCGTCCAATGTCCGTCATCATTCGTGCGTCGTCCATATTTTTCTTTAAACATTTTCTCCTCCTAAACCGGTGGGTCAGTCTTGATGAAACTGGCAGGAGTGAACCTTGGGTCAAGTTCTACCAAAATGGTTCAAATAAAAGAAATATACCCTTAACTCTCCCTTTACCCTTAACAAAAAGGGTTGAAATGGGAAAATATTCAAGAATTTTCTTCTCTGAAGCCAAAGGCAGACAGCTTTCATATTTGGTATGAAGCATCATCTAGTGAACCTCTATCAAGTTTGTTCATATAAAGACCCTGTTGTAAAATTTGGACTCCACCCGGGCGCAACCCTTTTTACATAGAATCAAACTGTGAAAATCTTTAAAAATCTACTTTCATGAAACCAGAAGGCAGACAGCTTTCATGCTTGGTATGTAGTATGAGCAAGTTGGCCTCTACCAAGTTTTTGTTCATATCAAGACCCTTAGGTCATACCTTGTCTTATTTCAGGTGCATCCCTTTTAAGCTCACATGAACAATTGGGGTGAAATCAGGAAAATCTTGAAAATTCTTTTTTCTCTGAAACCCGAAGGCAGACAGCTTCCATATTAATTATGTAATGTCATGTAGTGTTCTTCTTCCAAATTTATTCATATCAAGACCATGGGGATCACATTTGAGCTCCATCCGGACGCATCCCTTTTAAAACAGAATCAAATAGCGAACATCATCAAAAATCTTCTTCTCTGAAGCCAGAAGGCAGACAGCTTTCATATTTGGTATGTAGAAAAATCTAGTTGGCCTTTTCAAAGTTTGTTCATATCGAGACCCATGGGTCATATTTGGGCTCCATCCGGGCACATCCTTTTTACAAAGAATCGAAGATCAAAAGTTTTTTTTTTAAAAAAAGTTCTTTTCTGAAACCAGAAGGCGGGAAGCCTTCTTGATTAATAAGTAGGATAATCTGGCTGACACTTTAAGTATGTTCATATAAAAAATCTGGGCTTAAATTTTGGTTCCACCAAGAGTTACCCCTTTTTACATAGAAACAAAGTGCGAAATCTTTAAAAATCTTCTTCTCTGAAACTATAAGACAGAGAGCCTTTATAGTTTGGCATAAAAAACAATCCAGTAGACCTTTACCAATTTGCTCATATCACGCCAGTAGGTTCATATTAAGGCTTTCAATGCCCCACTCCCATATTTTACACAGACATCAAGGAGGAAATCTTAAAAAACTTGTTCTCAGAAACAAGAAAGTTGGGACTTATCGTATTTTGACTTATTTCATAAACACATATGTCATATATGTCATTCTAATTTTTTAAACGTGTAGTTTTGTGTCAGGTATGGTGTGTTATCACAACATAAATGGACATAAATAGTTTATATACCTGTAAGGTTTTTTAGTAATATATCATTTTCTATTTCACAGAATGATGAATGTATAGTAATTTATTACAGATCATTGAATTGAAAAACTGAAATTTGAAATAAATCGCAGAAAATAATTCAAAATATTATGGTACGATGTTGCACTATACCTAACATCTATTTTGAAAACAGACAAAACCGGTTTGACTTGTATGTTGACAAAAATAAAAGGAAATTGATTGTTTCAAAAGAGCCTTTTGAGACTGAGTTTTATATCAAAGTTTGTTGTACTACCTGGATAGTACTTTAGACTGTACTTTGTTAAAATATGGGGCAATTTTATGCAACCGTCGTGCAGTTGCTTGTTCTGTACAAAATGACCATTTTCCACAATGTTACGCTATATCGCTATAGCTATGGCGGTCTTATGTTGCCCAACTGCTTGTGCTCAAAAATAGCTTCATTTTGGTATATAATATACCTGGACATACTGCTTTTTCTTGGCAAATGAAGTGCCCTTAAAATTTGGTCTCAAACACTTTACATGAACCTTAATTGAATTTCACCAAGTTTATTAATTACAAGCCCCTATGTTCATATAAGGGTTGTTCCCAGGCATGTCCCTTTTTCCTCTTTGCTGAAAACACCTATGGTATAAATCTTATGTAGAAATTATCACCTTGTTGACATCTGCCTATTTAATTGATGTGATGTTCCAGGGGTCAAAGAGAGTCAGGTGCGCGATCTAGGACCATCATGGTCCTCTTGTTTATGACATGCAATAATATTTCCAAGCAGCTTTTTGATAAGCAATATGCGATTGAAGAATTGTATCAAAAGGGCCACCCTTTTCCATGGCACAGCATTATGTAACCAAAACCCGAAAAAAACCCTGATAGAGCATATCTCAAACATCATTCTTGTGAAATTTTGTTGAAATGAGACTTGTAGTTTCAGGGATGAACATTATTATATTTATCGAAAAGGATTATTTTTCAGTTTCTAAACAGAAAGAACCGATGTTATGAACCTACTCAGATTTTGTTCCTAAGAAAAACATTTTTTAACTATTTCATCAGTAGAGGATCATTTGTCTGTGACACGACAGCCCGTAGAGATAAGGTTATAAGCCAAATCATATTCTTTTGTAGAAATCTGATAGAGCATGTCCTTATCCTCATTCCGTTGAGGTTTAGTTTTATTATTCATACAAGTAGTTTAAGGGAAGAATATTCTTTACATCATCTTATGGCGCCATTTGTCAATGCACGCCGTAAGCATCATTCCTATACAGTATAGTTGCAATCTTACAGAGGTGAAGATCTTTTCAAACTACACTATATGAACCCCATGCGGAACACCACTCGGGCAATCTCACCATCAACCTCGGGTGTACATAGTCGGACTATTTTTAAAAATTAGAGGGTAACCTTGGAAAATCTCTATGACGACACTTTAAATGGCGTAAGCCCTCGAAACTGTGAGTGAAAACATTCGAGGGCGCCAACGCTACTCGTTTTAGTCACTGACGTGAAACCATCGTATCCTCAAATAGATATCTTTAGAATATTAAATAACGGCTGTAAAATTTTAATTATTGAGAATGATTCGTCATTCTCAAAAATTAAGATTTTTCAGTCGTTATTTACTGTAAAAGATGTAAAGCTACAGTGCTAGTTTTTCTTACATTGTTTCCGCCTAACGATTTTGTTACATACCCATCCGCCTTACATACATCCGAGGTCTGTTGCAGTTTACGGAAATGGCTGAGTGATGTTCCGAATGTATGAACCCATTTTAGGCGAATCTACAGACCTAAACACCCTACTTACCGGTATGATCAGAATTCAAAGACGAGATCTGAAAGCCTGTTCCTTAGCAACATTCTTGTGAAGTTGAATTGAAGTCTGATCATCAGTTTCAGAGAACAAGATTCTTTTCATATCTCACCATAAGGGTTCATTTTTTGGGTTACTCGACAGTCCGTAAAACCAATCTAATCAGCCCGATCAGAATTTAATAAATAAATCTGAATCTGAAAGAGCTTGTCCAAAGGATCTTTCCTGTGTATTTCGGTTGAATTCTGTCCAGTAGTTTCAGAGAAGAAGATGTTTAAAGAAACAGTTAACAAACAGACGAAAGGACGCACGCGCGGATACATGTACACAACGGACAACAGCCAATGATAAGCCCCATATGACTAAGTTCAGACGAGCTTAAAAGGATTTCTTACTAACTTAGTGCATGAGCTAAATAGAGTGTTTTCAACTTTTTAAAGATATGTTTTGTGGAACTTTTTTCGTGAGTCACAAAAGAAATTATTTCAGTATTTTATTATAATAAATTGACTTCCTTTGAATATGAAATATGTACTGGACGTTTACGGTAAATGATACTGAAAGATAAATTACTACACTTTATAGATTTCCTTACCTGAGATTTTTTCCAATTGTTTCGTCTGTGTTCGAACAAATAACATTTTTCTCCCAGCTTTACCCATCCTCCTGAACACTCTAAAACGAACATAAAAATCAACAAAATCATCAGTTCTTCTGCTAAGATCTTACAAATCCACCCGTAGTTTAGAGTTTAAGCAGAAAAAGCGAGGATATGTTGTTGGGTTTTTCTACTTAAAATCTCTTTGATAGGCCTATAAATAGAGGATATTGAACGATTGTTCTCATGAAATACTTATTGAACGAGTGTTTTAATGAAATTAAGTATTCGAGTTATCTAAACACAGATCAAAACGAGGCTCAAGTCAAATCAGCCGTGTGTTAATAATAAATTACTATTACTATTATTATTATTATTATTATTATTATTGCTAAAATGAAAATTTGAACAATTTCGAAGAAAATATTGACTCTTTTGAAGCGTTTTAGAAAGTGAGAGTGGATGTTCCGGATGAATAAAGAGTCATTTTAAAGGGATGTGGTTTTAATGGTTTTAATGGGTAAGCTCAAGTTGGCCGCGGTATCGTTACAAGTTAACCCGGTTCTATTCGAATGACCTCGGTTTCGACATTAGTGACGTCAACTTAACCGTGCGACCTAGGTACTTCTGATCCCGAGTCAAGACGGTGCTACTTGGATTCCAAATGGCGTCAAAATTTAATGCACAACAGCTCGATAATAAAAAAAAATCGTGTCTTTCTTTAAAAATGCAGAATTTGAATTTAGACTACTGGAGGTGTTAAAATGAGCAAAAGTTTGATACATAGTCTTGCGTCATGAAACAATTGCCTGTGGGATAGGCAGACACACAAGTCAAATTAAACATTGCTGTTTCAAATTTACCATAAAGTGTGTAGATGAAAAGTTTCAATACCATAGGCTATTTTTCTATGGCAAGAAACATCCATTCTCAAGTTAAATCATGTGGGTGGAGTAAGATTAATTTGAATTTGTCTTTTATGTCTCAATATTCCAGACTCTTTACTCATACCAAAATTGATAGTTATTGTTACATTTCTAGAAGTAATTCAAAGAAAATTTGATGAGTTTTGCTTGCATAACTTAGTCATATTCCAGTATATGATACCCAATACTCCCATAAAATTGGTTGTATCACATTCATTAATAGTGGGTATAAAAATGTATGAAATAATCAACAAAATGTATCCCCCAATTTGTCCCACTTTAAGTATGGCACCAAGGGAGGGTCAAGCTACTCAAAAAAGCCAAAAACGCTTTTGTTGCGATTTGTGTAAGATTTGTGTGAGATTAAGGCCATATTTCGCTTTTTTGACTGGACTATCAATTAATAACAATTTTCGTGCAAAGACAGTAAAGACTCAGTTTAGTATCCCTGACAAATAAATTACACAGACAAAATTCATTTTATAAAACTACTCGATTTTTTTAGCTCTCTAAACTTTAATCGCTTTTGAATCTTACCCTTTGCAAATCAGAAATATATTTGGAGAGACATTTCGCTGTTCAGTTGATAATAGAAACAACTAGGAATATGTGTATTTTCAAAACTGAGCTCGGGATTCTATATATAAATGTAGATTTCACGGCTTACCGAACTAAATCTACCTATACGATAGGTTGGACGTAAATATGTAGACGGACGAAAATAATAATTATTCTACATTAAAAACAGTCTGAACAAGATGTGTTTGTACAACACAAATGCCCACCGCAAAAGCATTTTTTCGAAATGTTGACATTGACAAATGACCTGAAACCTTGTAACAAGACATTGGCCTTGAATGCTACCGACTTTCATCATGTAAATTATTAAGAAAAATGTATCTATACTTAGCTTAAATGAACTGAATATATGAAGTTTTAAAGTAAAGTTTTTAAGGAGTTTGACATTGATAGATGACCTTATCTTGTCACAAGAAGTTGATCTTGATATCTACAGATGCACATTATTGTGATCTGTCAACATGCCAAATACTAATATGAGACTTATGAGACTTGTTACTTTAAAAGGCGTGAAGATATTGGCAAAATAAACTTTTCATGGTTATTTTTTCATTTGAACAATGTCATTTTTTGTTAAGCAATATTAACTTTTTATGGTTATTTTTTTATTTGAGCAATGTCATTTTTTGTTAGGTTTTGTAATTATTTGACCTTGACAGATGACATTGACCTTGCCACATGACCTTGAATTTGGTATTAGCAGATCATGGAGATCTATCATCATGCCAAATATGAGGCTTGTATCTTGAAAAGGCGTGAATAGACGGCAAATTTAAGTGTTTTGGTAAAGTTTTGCAGACAGGCAAACATGACGACTGACGGACAATAACGATCAAACAACAGCTCTCGATTTTTCGATGAGGGAAATAAAAACATGGTATTATATTGGAAAGTGTTATAACTAGCAAATATCAGTTTTCACAAAATTCATATCAGAGAAATTTGGCTAAATAATGGTCCAAATGAAAGTCAAACGGACTGTTACTTGTATAAGCCCAACCCTTACCTTTACGAATGAGTGTCAGAGACGGATATCCTGGCAGAAGCCTGTCGTCTGATATATTAAAGCGGTACACGGACAAGTGGCATGTCTTGTTGGTGCCATTAAACGAGGCAGACATACAGCTTGTGTATGCCCAGCAGTTGGCCGCACAATGGATGAGACCCCTTGAATATTTCTCGTTGTATGACAACTCTTTTGTGATAGTAGTCATAACTTGAATTTGAAAACCGGTCAAATCAAGTTCAGGCGACACGAAAGTTTGAATGGTCATCAGAGTCAAACAAAGCCCTTGGAATGTCGTAAAGGTAGAAATCTTCATTTTCACTTAAACTGAAAAATACAATAAATATATCTTTCCCCTCCACCTATCTGTATGTCTGTCTCTCTCTCTCTCCCTATCTGTCTGTCTCTGTCTACTATATTTGCCTGTCCAACTCTCTGTCTCTGTCTGTCTTCTTTCTCTCTGTTTTTTTTTCTCTGCCCGTCTGTCTCTATGTGTCTCTGTATGTCTGTTTCTCTCTCTCTCTCTCTCTCTCTCTCTCTCTCTCTCTCTCTCTCTCTCTCTCTCTCTCTCTCTCTCTCTTTCTTTCTTTCTTTCCTTCTCTCTCTCTCTCTCTCTCTCTCTCTCTCTCTCTCTCTCTCTCTCTCTCTCTCTCTCTCTCTCTCTCTCTCTCTCTCTCTCTCTCTCTCTCTCTCTCTCTTGATTATCGGCATTCTCTTAAACTGGGCATAATCTTACTCTTTATCGAAATACATATACACTATGTTATGAGATTATGTATTTATCCACCTAAATTCAAGAGGCAGATACCTAACAAAACACATTTGCTTATCACTTTACGTACGTGAGGGTACAAGCCGTCGTGAATTGTCCAATTGAAAGCTTATAACTTATGTCTATTGATTTGATTTCATTCAAGTCATGTCCAGAAAATTGACTATTTGTAAATACCTTATTTTTTCGTACTTGCAATTTGTGATTTATTTGACAAAGTTTTGATAAATCATTGATCTCTTAATTCAAAATTGATTCTCTTTGAAAATAGAAAGCGAATTTTTTTATCTTTAGGTGTACACTGATGTTCATTATTTCTTATTAGAATAAAATCTTTTTTCCTCTTTGACCTATTATTTCTTTATACTATTTCTGCTCTTTAATCTTATATTTGTAACGTATCTGTCACTTTTTTTTGTTTATTCCTGAAAGTGAAATAGAACATTAACAAAGATTTATAAATGGCGCTTTTCCTGATCATAACACCTTTTGACCGAATTTTATCAATTCGTTCCATATTTAGTGAATAGTTTATAGGGTAAATTTATATATTTTCACCCTATGAATATGTTTTACCCCTTTAAAGATGTAAATGTCCTGCATCTTTGAAATATATATATAAAACATGGCTTGCAGCTCTGTATATTTACAATCAGTATCCCTGTAACTTATTTGAACAAGGTTTCAACTGGAGAGACATGGTCTTTCCAGATTAATTTTCTCAAAAGTCGATATTAATTTTGAAAGGCTTTGGCGATGATCCCTTCTTATGTAATGAAATAACCTTTCAAAAATAAACAATAAGCCATACTGTATATTGTAAGCGCCGTGGTTATCTATACAACTTTCAGAATTTTTTTCTTTATTTTGGTGATTTGTGAAGCGTATGTTCTCAAATAAGACAATTCTATGTTGTATGAAGAATACAAATAAATTCAGTCAAACTTGTCTTAAGCAAGCATCAAAGGGACATTCAAGAAGTGCTTGCTTAAGACAGGTGCTTGCTAAATACAGGTCAATTTAAGTGCAATCGGGTCATTTCGGAACACGGTGGCCGCTTGCTTAAGACAGGTTGCTTGCTGAATACACGTGGCCGCTAACACAGATTTGACTGTTGTTACAATTAAGGTATTGGACACGGAACTCCAACAAAAGTTAGGCAGGCCAAATCGTTTCTTCTTGTTTTTATTTTAATTTTTTTTAACAAGTTTAATTTAAGAACCGAGAAAGTGAAAAACTTAAGTTGATGCAATCGCAAAATATACGGAGAAGAATGGGGCATTGTAATATCATTTGCTAGCGCAAAGGGGGCATCTCGAAAGTTCTTAATTCATTGTTAATGTAGTTCTGATTGGAGAGGCTTACTTGGACTTAACATATTGCTTTAAAAAAATATCTTATGAAAGAGCAAATAAATTCTATCGTATGATATATTCTTTCACAGTTCTAATCGGTTTTCCTATGCTTCGTCAAACGTCTTTTCAAAATCTGGTTCTTTTTATTTGCTGGATGGTCTTTTTGCAACAAGAGGTATTTCAATTGTTACTTACCTATTTCAATAATGTTTATGATAAAGAATTTAGCATATTGTTGTTGATTCAAATGTTAGCCTTTTAAGCTGAAGATTCAAAATTTGTTTTCTAGCAACATATATCTCTAAAGACTCCTTTGAGAAAATACCATCTATCTGCAGCTTGACTCTGAAACCTAGTAATTACTCTGATATACTAGAAGAACGCAAGTCAGTTCTGCTGAACTGTCAGAAGTCAAAAGTCTGTTCTGCTTGACTGCCTCGGTGGCGTAGTGGTAAATGAACCCGAGAGGTCCGTGGTTCGAGCCCCATTGTCGCCGGGGTGTGTTTCTGGGCAAAACTTAATAGCCAGCCCAAGTTCACCCAGCTGTAAAATTGGGTAGCAGTCGGTTTAAACCATTGCCTCTCTCTCAGGGACGTGAAAACATCAGGGTTGAGTGTTCGAGAGCGATTCAATAAGCTTAAGCTTTTGTAGCAATCGAACTAAAATAAATTAGTATAAACTAAATGATGTTATTTCTAATGTAAGAGTTAAAAGTAAAGTCATTATAATGGTAAATTATGTATTAAATTTTGATTCAAACAGGCAAATCGTTTGAGAGCAGTAACCGTTTTAAGCTAACTACCCATAATTCTAGAAATGACAACTAACCTTCGTTCATTGACAAAAAATCGGAGTTCAGTAAATTCAAGCCGTATCTTGAATTTGTCTTGAATATTGTCCATTAACACAGAACTAGTCATGCCTTTAATCTTTTAAAAGGCTTTCTATAGTAATTCAAAGATTTAGGATGTTGTACTTAGATAAACTCTCTCTTGAATCTAGAGTAAAATTTTATTTTTCAACTCGATTTCAAGTACTCTCGTACCAATTTTGTGTGGATTATGAAAGACATTTTGTATAATACGTTTTGGACTCTTAATTCAAAATTACCCCCCCCCCCCACAAACATACACACAAACATTAGTTTCAAAAGAAGATTATGATAATAATTCTGTAATTTTGATTCAAGACATCGAATATCTTAACAATTTCTTTCAAAATCATTCCTCTAATTCAAAATTTAAAGCTCATTTTGCCTTATTTGATGAGTATAATATTAATATCTCTCAGCTTTCCTATTTCTGACAACAGCCAGTATTTCAAAGATTCCAGAAAAAAAAAAACAATTGTGTTTTTTCGTGCTTTCTTTTTTACAGCTATCGTTTCAGATTGCTCAATAAATAGGCCGTATTTTCTTTTAATTTTTGTCAGGACTTGATAGCAAACAATTTTTGTATTAAATGAACTCTCTGGAACTATGATTTGCATGTAAAAAGACTAACTGCATCGAAGACTGAGATATTTAAATGTTGGTTATGTTATTTCAAACTTACCATGAAAACACAACACAACGTATCCGGCAATATTACGTATCAGTATTTTTATGATTTACAAGTGGCTCTAAGGAACAGCACTGAAGATGGGGTCGTTAAAATTGCTTTTTCAGAATCATCTAGTCGATTTCTTAATAAGCACATGCGTGGCAAGGTTAGAAAATCATATTCTATCATCCATGAGCAGTAAAAGTCGTATTTTTTTTAAATTCTTGATAAGCAACAAACGCTTCCTACCTTTGGCGTATTGTTACAGCCCAGTCATATAGATTTTTTTCTTATACTTCATTATTTCTTTAAAGATACCGTTATGTATCTGTTGTTGAGATCGTCTACATCATATTTCCAGTGATTTTTCATAAACTTGAAAAATTCCAAACCTCTTTTATTATTTTTTCATTACGTTGTTATACCAGCACAACAGAAAAACTCTTGACTGTTGCTAAATTATTTTGAAATGTAACAAAATAAAGGCAAGAGTTAGGTTACCCTCGACCGTCTACAAGCAAAAAGTGGTATTTAACACTCATATCTAACGTTATTCTATTGCCAACGTCTTTCCTTTTTATTGTCTTGTAAATTCATGCTATGAGCTCTCAAAAATGCCAATATTGATAACCCTTCAAATAAATAAGATCTACAATGTCCCGTCTACTCTTGTTTTCTGAAAATGAGCCGTTATACGAAGAATGTACGATATACACTAGTAAATGGCATTTGAATTTGAGTAAAAAAACGCACCAAGTAATTCTGATCTAACATAAAATGTACAAACTTTTTTATTTGAACGCGTTAAAAAGTTAGAATAAATAATAAATACTTTAGTACAAAAATTCTGTCCATTTTTTTAATCCTTTAATCTGAAAGATAGGCCTACTGTATTGAAAATATTACATAGCAACATTGGCCCTGTGTTCAAACATAAGGGATGTTTTAATTGGCATAGGATCACAAATGACGCAAATTTAGTAACAGGCCGCCGTCATAGCGCAATCGGTGGGGCGTCGGACTGTCACTCTAGAGGTCCCGGGTTCGATCCCCGATGGCGGCACTCATCCTTTCCGACTATTTGTATCTCGCCAATGGTTTGATAATCGTAGACCAATGTGAGGCTGGAGGCCAGGGAAGGATGTGGTGGTTGTACTGGTGAGAGAATTACCT
The DNA here is from genome assembly GCA_948146395.1 of Fragum whitleyi. NCBI lineage: Eukaryota > Metazoa > Mollusca > Bivalvia > Cardiida > Cardiidae > Fragum > Fragum whitleyi. The sequence continues at coordinate 10,266,962 of OX411558.1, forward strand.
GGAAACCATTGTTATGGGCTCAAGTCGCCGTGATATAACTGAAAAGAATTGTTGAAAGCGATGTTAAAATCCATTCGATAAAACAATTATTTAGTAAAAACGACGTTATAATTTAAGCAACTTTTCTCACGTGGCATGCGACACAACACAGTGAAGTTTTGCATGAGGGTCTTCCTATATTGAGAATTCAATAAAAAACACTGAAAAAAAATTGTAGCAAATAAATTGCCTTTCAGAAAGATAATTGTCATCCTAGCATTTTTGCGTTTTGTGTGTTGCAGGTTTGTTGTTGGATCATGAAAAGGAGACATTTTCAATTTTTGCCCTTTAAATGTTGTTCACGCTTAGATTAGACCCTGTCGGTATTATTCAATCTAACGTGGATGCTATTTCGACTTTATTACGTGGCCTTATATCTAAGTTTTACAAAAGAAGTAAGTATTTTTGTAAAAATATGTTTTATATATATTATAACTTCCAAAACATTCCTTTACAAAAGTGGCTTTCTTGTATTCATAGCTTCTAATTGAAGCAATATAATTTATATTGAACTTTCTTATTCTTCGATGATAATTGAAGCGGTATAAATTATATTGAACTTTCATATTCTTTGATGACATTTATCGTAAGAAGATAATCTCAAGAAAAGATAGTGTTAAGATATTTAGTTCTATTTCCGTGTAACTTTCAGCAAGTTAAAATAAAATGGTATTCCGATTCCATTTGATTTGATCACATAGAACATCAATGATTGGTTTTTGTTTTTGTTTTTTGTTTATCGCAAACAACGGACGTTTAAACCTTCCAATATTTTGTAGGATTTGGGTATGGAACTTGTGGTTTCTTTATTCAGAGACTGGTGTCTTAACCTCTACACCACAGAGCTGAGTCGAATGTGTGTTTCAAGCAAACGTTTTAATCTTGATACAAATTGGCGGAAAAAGTCTATCGTGGGTGATTTTCCGATTTCACTGAGGGTAAATAAAAAGAGTCAGTGGAGAAATCAGCAAATAAATATAGATAAATTTGGGCCAACGAAGTTTTTGTTGTCATGCTCTCTGAATATTCTGAAAGAGCAAATGAACGCAAAACTACTGACATTTTAACCATCCTTTGATTTTACAAAGGCATATGTCTTGTGTCATCGCGTATAGTTAAAATGCTTTCGAAACCGGACTTCATCATGAAAAAATAACTTTAGATCTAAAACGACAAAATACAATGAATACAATGAATATCGATAGGAAACAAATAGAAAAAGTGTTGTTCGTGATGAGTTTCTTTTCTCTTTCACTATACTCGTGGTTGTTTTCTGCATGATGTACATTCACCTCACGCTTTTTAGTTTTCAGTTCAGTCCTATCCTTCTCCTGGCCATACCACAGTTTCCCGCGTTACAAATGCCGAGGTTTGACAACAATTTATGTTATAAAGTTCAAGCCAGGAATCTAATCAGTTCGAATATTTTTAGAAAGATATTATACATGTAAATCGTATAAGGCTTTGTTTATGAAAAAGTGTATTACGTTACCAATCTCTAAGTCAACAGCATTTAGATAATTCCAAGAGTCGATGCTCTCCTATTCAGTTTTGAATGTCACTCACTTAGTTCAATGTGTAAACCTATGTGTAAACCTAAAGCTATGACGACAGGCTTTAAAATGTGGCTGTTGGGTGAATCAGATCAAATTGTTTCCTTGAATTCTAAGCTTGTCGCTATGGTTTCAAGCTTACGTAAATGAGAAAAGAATATATAAGAGGGTTGTTCGGAAAGTTTCTCTTATCTTATTTGAAAATCCCCATAAACATTTAAAAGGGTTTACCTTCAATGAGACTAGACATATACCTGGGTTGGGAGAATTTATCATGACGAGGCTTTATCATGACGAGGCTTTGTCGAGTCATGATAATGTCTCGCAGGCGAGACCAGAAAACATTGATATTTTAAGACACTTACATGTTATTCTTTTTATCATGCAATCATTTTTTAAAAGAATCAAAAGAATTCAGGTGAATGTGTATCATGCACGGCAAATTGTTTCTAAAAATTGACTGTCTGATATATTGTTATGTTATCAGACAGGTGATATAAGATCAATACAGACTTATTTGCATGATAAAATTAAATTTTGGTTTTTATATAACTCTTCTGGATAGTTCTTGTTAAAAGACGATCGAAATATGTTGCATGATTCAATAATCTGAAGACAAATACAATGTATTTATGAGGTCTTTATTTCATTCAGGATGATTTCTACATGATTTAACTTAGAATCTTACAATTCAACCAAAGTACTGCTAGTACTGAAGGCCGGGGTATTTTTATATTTGTAAGATGAGAACTTAAAGAAAAGAAGTGGTGAATTAGAGCCCGTGAAATTTGACCTGACGTGTCTTGTTTCTGTGATAAACATTGTTGAAAAAGGATGTGGATTATAATTATCATGTCATAACTTCTTTTATCTTATAACAATACAAATATCCGCGTGATAACATCCCGTATGATATTTTTTATTATATCACATAGTTATTTTTATAACAATGATATAATGCGTATATTTTAAGAAACTTGCATTTCTGTTAGAATCTTCTACGAAAACAAGGTAAATAGAGGTTTTAAGATAAATATTATACGTGTAGCGCGAAATCATTGACATGACTGACCGTAACCTCTATTAGCATTAATTACATGCTTGACTGATTGTCGCATGGCATCTCCGTTAGGTTTCGTTTAACTTCGTAAATCAAGTTTCATAATAAATACCTATTAAATGACAATGTTGTGAGTAGACATTTGTCATTGTACGTGAAAAGAGGAAGGCATAAGACGTCGAAAGACAGTAGTTCGAGTCACTGCAGCAACATAATTATTTTTACTCTAGGTTTCATGCTTTTTATTTTTTTTTGGATAATGTTGAAGATCACGCGATTCTCAAAGAGATTTGCGGTACGTCATATGCTATTTAAAAAACAAAACAAAGCCCGTTAGTTTCTTTTTTTGTTTGGTTTAACGGGGTTTATCGACTATTTATTTTTTTCTCGATTTTATTGCGCGGCCGGAGCACCTTACGATGGATATCTGAACTTTTCCTTGCGAATACTACCACGACCATTCTCCCGATTCCCCAGTTGCTCATCCCACATAGGTCTTCGATTATCAACCAAATTTGCCCTCAAGACCAATTAACAACAATTGGGGTCATTAGAATCTTATAAATATTCCTTCTGTTAAAGTGTTCCCTGAGATAATTCTCATGATGTTTTGATGACATCCATGCATGCTGTAGCTTATACGACAAGGATATCACCAAATTAGCTATATGAAATCGACATCCGTGTAATCATACTAATATTTTGATGCAGCGATGTGTTATTTCGGCATGTAGTAAATAGATTCAATTATAGACGGAATTTGATATTGTTATTAGATGATTTTATTGCTAACATTATTTACCGAATGTGATTTCAATTTGAAATTTGAAATTTTAGCAGCCACTCGGGACTTTCGACGATTAGCGCCTATTTAACCTTAATGCGATTGCATGCTGTTTATAGACATGACATCACATGTTTTATCATTTGCGAATCATCTTCTGTAAAAATCGTAACGCATTCGTCGATTTATCATTTGCGAATCATCTTTGGAAATAGTCGTAACGCATTCGTTATCACGGATGTCACTAGACTTGTGATTGTTTCTCAATACGATAAAAGCAAAGTTCAAGAGGTCATGACCTTAAATCACGTTTCCGGCAGATAAGTACACGTTGCAATATCGAGGTCTTAGAAAATAACATAGTATGTGTCAATACAGTGTAGAGATACAAACTTTATTTTTGCCATAAACCCTCGATTTGTTTCCGCAGATCATCAAAGCGCCCGAGTAAAATTTGCTAGCATTATTTTGTATATTCAGGGGAAATTTCATTATCTTCACATGATAAAGAATTCTTATATCACGTCATTGACGAAATAAACAGGGATTTTACAAAAAGAAGTCTAGAGAAATAGTAAATATAATCTGAATATGCATTACTTTATTTTGAAGCTATTAAGAACCTACTGGGTGTTCTTTATATGGTATCATTTTTGTTCACCAAATATACTAAAGAAAGATCAAATGGAACAATACTACGCGTAATATTGAAAATGTCTTATTAGCCATATTAGCATGCAAATTGGTAAGGTAGATTACATATTTGACCAATATTTGCTTTGATGTGCACAAAGTTTGGTCTGCAAATTAAAACCAAGATAAATATTATATGAGAACGGCGAGAGCGAGATAGATAATTTTCCAACAAAGAATCTAGTTCGTTTTGTTTTATATGTTGATCAATATATTAAAATGCCAAAAAAATGAAAATGCATATGTATTGATGGCCCAGCGCAAAATAAATGTAACTGCCAATAAAAATCGTTACAACTGTTAAACAGATAGGCAGTTACAACTTTTAGACAGAACGGCAGTTATATGTACAACTGCCGGTTTCACACTAAGCCATTGGTATGCCAATTTCTAATAGAAAATCGAAGCTACATATATATTAAAGCCCATAAAATTGGAGAGCATTTTTCCTCACGTAGATAGTCTAGTTTTCAAGTTATACAGTTAACAACATCGTGAAATTGATGAGATGAATGATTTTGTGATGGAATTGAATGCGAGTTTGGAGTGTATTCAAAGGTAGGTAATCAAACATCACTAATTTGCTCGATATGTATGCTGATATTTTATATCGGTTCTTTAATCTTAGATTATATACCCATCTGATATATACCTTTTGATATGTTCTGTCTTGTGTGTTTATTGTATGTATGTTCTTGGTGACAATCCTATAACTGGATTTTTTAAACCAATAAAGGAATTTGAATTTGAATTTGCTAATTTGTTCAGGATGAACAAAATTAGCGATATTGATTACCTCCTGTTAATGAATAATGCGTACAGTTTCTTTAAATAGTTTCCTTTCTTTTCAAGAACCTTTCAGACGCTTACAATTTCAATTATGTCAGTGAAATCGCGATTGTTTTTCTAGCTATATTTTTTAATGACGTTATTGTAATATCATTTTTTAATGAAGTTGGAGCGTTTTTGAGTGGTTTGAGTGAGTGTTAGGAATGAATGAATAGAACCTTGAGCAAGTGATTTGGACTTGTTTTGATCGAGATGAATGTCATAGCAATCTTGGCGAAATATTACAACACTTTTCTCCCAACCGACTTAGAATCTAGACAAGTCCGAATTAAAAAAGAGGTATTTAAAGGTTGATATTGAGATGCTATTAAAAAGCACTATTTTGAAATTAAATTGTTGCTTTTATAATCTTATGTATAATTAAACTTGATAAGGAAAGAATGAGGAAAAAATCAAATTCTATTTAGGTATTCTTTATTTGTTTCTACATTATTACACGTATCTAGCTGTGTCTAAATTGGTTTTGAGCAAGCTTGAGCACGCTGCATTTTTATAGGCTCAAGCGCAAAGTTTCAAAAATACTAAGAGGGCCTTATCGCTCCACTGAAACTTTTCTCAGCAAATCTATTACTGAAATTGCTGAATATTTAAAATTTTAAGTAAGTTTAATAGCATGAGGGTTCATCCATAATAAGTCATATATTTCAAAGGCACTACTTTTCGCGGAAAATAACGTACAGCACTCAAAAGTTTTGGGGTTTTTTTTCGCATTGAGCACTGAAAACATTTTAAAAGCCAAACAGAATGCAAGATTTTGATGGGCACGCTTAGAATTATAAATAAAAGCCAAACAGAATGTAAGATTTTGATGGGCACGCTTAGAATTATAATGTACATGTATCTGTTTTGAAGGCAAAATTTCAAAGATATAATCAACCCTAGATTTCCGCACTAAACCGTCACACAGAAGCATGAATATATTAAGCTGTCAAACTGAGGTTACAATGTTTGGAGGAGTGGCCTCACTAGAATTTACTTCCGGAGGTCGTTGTATGGTAAAGGTATACCTTAATGAAAAAATAGTGCGGCTTGAAAATGGCATTTTGAAGTGGAAAACAGTGATCCACGTGCATATTTATTTGATTTTTTGCTAGTTTTGCACCTCTTCTTTAATATACTGCTTGGCTCGATTTTTTTGTGCACGATTTCCTTTCCGAGGGGACGGATGAGCTACGGACGTGCGTGCCAACGGGCGGGCGTGCCCGAACTAACTGTCCTCTTCATAGGTGGAAAAAAGACGGTTCCTTTACTCTGGCTTGAATAGCCTAAAACTTCAACCTAAAAAACCCAGTTTTTTTAGTCTCAAAAGATAGAACAATGAATGTAGATGAAGCGCTAATGACGTAATATCAAAACGTATTGTTGTGGAATGCGCTGCAGCACCTGAAAGTTTAGCAATTTCATATAGAACAGAGAAGGTCAAAAATCGAGGGGGGGGGGGGGTCTGACCTGGAATTACGCTATCGTTGGTTTGCAATTACACTATCGGTGTTATAGAATTAAAGAATCGGTGTTTTTGAATCAAGATAATATTGTTGGTTAGTTTTGGCTGTTAATATGTTTCAAAGGTTTATCTTATAACTATACAAATATCCGTGTGATAACATCCCGTATGATAATTTTTATGATATCGCATAGTTATTTTTAGAAACATTGATATAATGCGGCTATTTTTAGAAACTTACATTTCAGTTAGAAACACCGACGAAAACAAGACAAATATAGGTTATAAGATAAATATAATACGTACTAAGTGTATTGCATGAAAAAAATATCAAACTTGGTTGTGAGAATTGATGATTGTCTCGGCAGAGCCTCGACAATTTTCAATTCTCCCAACCTCGTTAGATTTTTTTTCATATAATACAATAAGTTCATGGATGATACAGAGGATGTTGAATGAGTGGTCATTGAATACCGAATTTATTTAACGAGTCATACATATACAGATAAAAACGAGGCTGTGTCGAGTTTTTACAGCCTCGTTTTTATCTGTTTTAGGTGACTTGTTTAATAAAATCGTTATTTTACGAGCATGAATTTTATATTTTTCTTTTGATATGACCGGATTTTTTGCGAAAAATCGTCACAATTCTTGAAATTCAACACTGCAATTTTTCGCGAAACTTATCACGCTGTTTAAAACTGACGTTAAGATATACACATTTTGACGTCATTTTCGCGGTAACGAAATAGCGAAAAGCCGAGTTCATTCGCATAGTTATTCCTAAAGTGTCATAACAAAAGTGTTCAACGGGGCTATTTCACTCTCGTCTATGACGTAGGTCATATTATAAAGCCCTTCAATATCTAGTTTTGTCTTGACTGTTTGTTGTATATATTTTCATGGTGACGGGCCTATTAGTAAATTTATTTAAACCAATAATAGGAAATCAAATTTGAATAATGCAGTTATGCAAGGCTTTGATCAAGGTTTGAGTGTTCCTCAATAAGATCAAAGACAAAATTTGCTGGTGATTGAAAATTCAATTTAAACATAATTAAATTCAAATTTGCATGCATATAGAAGAAACAAAATATCAAACTGATAATATTCATACAAAATTATAGCAGACGAGAGAAAGGATTGATTATTTGCCAAAAAATATTAGGGCTTACTCTAAAATTACACCTTAATTTTGGCTTGGCTACCTGAAGTTTTAGTAACAGTTATAAAATCATGAAATTGACTCTACTTCCGATCAAAGAAGCATTCTAAACCGCTCCATTCATTCATTCAAAACACTCACTCAAACTATTCAAAAACGCCAAAAATTACTTAAATGATAAGATCAACATCTACATTAAAAGAAAAGTAGTTAGAATTAAAGTACTTGTTTCACTTTATTGAAATAATAAGCGCCTGATTGGTTCTTGAAGATATAGAAAGATAATTATAGGACTTGTTTGCATATTTTATTAAAGGTATGTAGTAAATATCGCTAAAATTGATCATCATGAACAAAATTAACGATATAAGATTACCTCCCTTCAATATTCCTCAAAAATCACCCATCCCATTCAATTTTATTCCAAAATAACTCCAACATCATTCATCTTGTCAATTTCGCGACGTTACTAACTGTAATCTGCCTGAATTTTTTGATATATGGATGATATTGCACTCTGAATGTCAAGTTTCATAACGATTGGACCATATTTGTGGCTTTTTTAGAGTGTAAACAAGAAAATTGTGATTAAGGCCCATTTTCCCGTGATATGTCACAGACCCTTCAATTTACAATAGGCTTCATCCTTGTTACCAGCCCTGCGTTCAGGATCACCGAACGGTGCAAGCAGTTTTCCAATTATACCCCGCTTTGCATGCTAGCGCACGTGCAAAGCGGGATATAAGAGGAAAACTGTTTGCACTGTTCGGTGATTCTGAACGTAGGGCTGATCAACATTCTGACCAAGTTTCATGATAATTGGACCATATTTGTGGCTTCTAGAGTGTAAACAAGAACAATTGTCAGTAAGGCCCCTTTTCCCGTGATATGGCATGGATCCTTCCCATTTTCAATAGGGTTCATCCTTGTGACCTGATCAACATTCTGACCTAGTTTCATGAAGATTGGGCCATATTTGTGGCCTCTAGAGTGTAAACAAGAAAATTGCAATAATGTACCCTTCTCTCTTATATGCTGACGGTCGAGCCTCCCCGATCTCTGTCAAAGGAGGGGTACGTTATCGTAAGTAGGCCTACCCTACCAAGAGTAATTACGTATAATTTACATTATCGTATATACCCTCCCTAGGATCCGGGCGACCTTTGAAATACGGTAAACCGACAGGATCGGGTATTCGGATTATTGCTCGGACTTTTCCGTAAACTGGAAAGTACCTCGGACGTAAGTGTAGATCTAGTTTTTTTTTTTTTTTTGTCACTTTTTAGGTATTTCGGTTTCTGGTGGTAGGGGAGACCGGGGCTAGTTGATGCGTTTTTCAGATTTTTTTCTACCACTTATGATCTGAATGGCCAATTTTCATTGTCTCTGTATATGATTAAAGCCCTATCCTTCCTGCATTTAAATTGATAGAGAAATCATTGACTTGTGGCATATTTCTTCTATTTTTCAGTATATTTCTTTGGCAGGTCGAGTGCATCAACTTGCCTCATGCATGGGGCAAGTTGATGCAACCCATGGGGCAAGTTGATGCATATTTTTTATTGACTTTTTAAGTATATATGCGGTAGAAATATCAGTAAATTTGTCGTTTTCATTCCTTAAACTTTTTACCTCCCTTTATTTTCAGAACAATAAACAAGCAATATTTGGATTATCATGATGTAAATAGTTTATTTCTATTTCCAAATGCACAAAAGTATAAATTTATTAATTCATGCTCACCATTTAGATAGTTATATGAATTTCAAAAGGACATAAATAAAATTGAATAAAAATACTATAAATATTGATGTTCTCTTGCTCCTCTGAAATTTCAGATTAATGTAATGAGAATAATTTTGACTAGCGATTACAGCTTAAACGCTCATCAGTGTCAATACTAACAAACAGATTTCTCAGAGAAATTCTGTTTATTGTGCATCAATTATCAGGCTTTTTCGTTTAACCCTTTCCTGTTTTACAAAATTTTGGACCTGTCCAAATTCAAAGGTTTTGCAGACGAAAATTTAAAGTGGATTTAATTTGGAAAATAACCATTCAGTAGGGAAGAAAATAGTGTGGGAAAAGAAGAAATTGCTTGTCAGAAGCAATTTCTTCTTTATGCACAATGATTTTTCATTAATAAAATCAAAGACACGTAAAAAAAGGGATTAAACAGCAAAGGGTTAATATTCATTTAGATAAACTCACTAACAAATAAGCTAAAACCGAGTTTACATTTGCCACGGTCGCCGTACGATAGCGCAGCCTGCGATTTCTTGTATGATATTTTTGACATAGTTCGATTTTATTTTCTACGGCGTATGTGTTCACAAAATCGTGCGGTGTCCGCACGGCTTTTCATATAAAACTTGAACGAGAATCATTGAGGTGCCCGTGCGGCGATCGCAAGGTAATCATGCGAACCCCGCACGGAGACCGTGCGATTTTTAAGCTATTTACACTGTAAACCGTGCGGCCGATCATCGTTCGGTACCCACACGGGGACCGCAGGTTTATCCGGTAAAGATTTTAACGCGAAAACTCGCACGGTGACCATGCGATGTCCGCACGGCGTTCGTGCGAAGCCTCTACGACGAGTCTAAGGTCTCCGTACGGTCTTGCGATTTTTTAAAAACTTGTCTAACTTTTTTTTATACAAAATCGCAAGAGTCCACGGCGTCCATAAAGCCGTGCGATAATCGCACGGACACCGCATGCCGCCGCACGGGCACCGCACGATTTTTGTGTTACGGCGAGTCACGTGTTACGGGCGCCAAACGGGCTCCGTAAGCCAAATGTAAACGAGGCTTAAGTGACCAAAAACCTATACCCTACATTGGTTTTCGAGTAAGACTCCGGATAAATATTTCATTGAGTTCTGGAACAACAAAACCTTTTTATTTTTCTCTTGGCTCTTCCGCTCGTGAAAATAAAGCTTTCGTCATTCACTCAATGAAATATAAATCGGTCGTTCACTTACTATTCTCTTAATTTATGTCATATATAAGAGTAGGGAAAGAGAGAATTTCCGAGCAACAGTTCAGCTGAATGACAAATATCAGAAATTTTCTTCAACTAAGCCTGAGAGTATTCATATTTCATGGAGGTATGAAACTAAAAATCTGATCACACTGTATGACTACGCAAAGCGTATTCACACATGGGTGTGATTTATTTTTTTTACTTTCATACCTCCATGAAATGAACAAATGCACTCTTCATATCTTATATTTTATCATAATAAAAAATCAAAGCACTGAAAGTACTGATGGTGCACTATTCTGATGGCATTCTACAGTGATATATGAATTCGATGAGAAAAGAGAACTTATATATGTAACAAAAGTTGTCCGCGCACAACGTAGCTCGCCCATACTACTGCTTGCCACAAACAGCATTTGACCAAAGATCTAAGTTAAAGGTATTTTTTTGGGGTTAAAGCCCTTTTATATATATATATATATATATATATATATATATATATATATATATATAAATATATATATATATATATATATATATTTATATATATATATATATATATATATATATATATATATATATATATATATATATATATATATATATATATATATATATATATATATATATATATATATATATATATATATATATATTATATATCAGTCAGATTTAGAAGTAAGAAAGAATATAAAAATACATTTTGTTTCAAGTACATGTAAAGTTTAGGTTAAAATAAGGCCGCTACAGCCTGGTGATGTTACAAATGGAATTGCATTGTATTTTAAAAAAAGTTGATCATCTAATCATTGAATTAATGAAGTTTTATTGTCCTACCTGTGACCATTCAAAAAAAAATATGCAAGTTTAAAGCAATATGCTTAAGTTTCAAAAGTCAAGGTCAAGGTCACAAAGTCAAGGGATTTGATCACAGGAAAAGCCTATCTCACCTGTTGAGTAAGGATATTAGGTATCATAGCCATAGGTATAAGCAATCAGAAAATATACTCAGAACATAAAGTTAAGCGCCACTAAGTTTTAAGTTAATAAAATTTCTATCGAAAACTTAAATAACGTATCTATGTTGTCAAACGATTGGAACAACCTTGTAGCCATTGATTAAAAACGTTTCGGATGCACGTGCATATTCAGCAGGTCTCGTGTAATGACTGTAAAGCCAGGGCTCGTGCAAAGTGGAAAATCAGCTTTTCTGTCAGAGATACTTACGTCGTGTAGCTCGTGCAATTGTTAACATTCGGATTTGAAACTCAGTCATGGAAAGGCGTAGATTGCCTACAAATGAAAGATGGCGAATAATTGTAATGCGAGATTCTGGAATGTCTTGTAGAGCCATTGCCAGACGGCTGGGGTATCACCATAGTGTCATAACACGTTTGGTACAAAAGCACGCACAGACAAACGACGTTAAGGACCGTGTCAGATCTGGACGCCCTAGAGTAACGTCTATTCGAGAGGATAGAGCACTTTTACGTCACGTCAGACGTCAGACCTTCACCAGTGTACCTGTACTAAGGGACAACACACAGACGGGTCTCTATTTCAACAGTGCGAAATCGACTTCGGATGGCTGGGTATAAGGCACGAAGACCCCTCAAACGTCCAGAGTTACAACAGAGACACATCAATGAACATCTAATATGGTGTAGAGGGAGGGCACGTTGGAACTTGGCATCATGGCGTCGGATCCATTGGTCAGATGAGTGCAGGATGTTGTTGCATGTCACCGATGGCCGAATTCGTGTTTGGAGACAACCTAACATCCGATTTCTACCAAAGTACGTCCAACCAACCTATCAGGGTGGCGGTGGCTCCGTTATGGTATGGGGTTGTGTCTCCTACAGCTGTAAACTGGACCTAGTGACAGTTCCAGGAACATTGACTGGCGATAAATATCGCGATAACATCCTTTTTCCTGTGGTAATTCCACATTTTGACAATCACCCTCTTCGAACAAGACCAGTGTACATGGATGATAACGCCAGACCCCAAAGAGCAAGAGTCGTGGCGGACGTTATGCAACGTGAAGCCATCACCACTATTCCATGGCCGGCTTGTAGTCTCGATCTTAACCCCATCGAGCACATGAGGGACATTTTAGGGCACCGTATACATCGGAGAGAGCCTCCTGTACAAAATGTGGTTGAGTTAGAAGCAGCACTGCACCAGGAGTGGCAGCAAATCCCTCAACTCATCATCCAGAGGCTGATTCGTGGCATGCCGAGGAGGGTGCGCGCAGTGATCAATGCTCACGGATCTTACACACGCTACTGACTAAGATGTGACTGGAATTAATCTCATTTGTGTTATCTGACTTCTAAAGCCAAGTTTCGTGTCATAGACAACACCATATGTCGGCTTTGACAATAGTTTTTCATGTTTTAAAAAAGGTGAAATACGTCATTTACATTTCAAGGTACAAAGTAAATAAAATTTATCACCACCCATGTATTGTTGTGAAATTGTTAAGTCAACATACCATTTTCAACATTGGAACTCAATATTTACTTCTCAGTTATTTTGAATCAATGCAGGCTCCCTGCCTTTAAAAATCTTCTGTCTAAAAACTGGTGGCGCTTAACTTCTTATTCTGAGTATATAAGCAAGGTTAAAGTTTGTTAAAGTTTTTTTAAGTACAAAAATGGTCATGGTCGAATTGGTTTCTGATGAAAGCCTATCCGTGATCTGTTGATTTTTTGTATGAGGTAATGATGTCTAGGTAAAGCATTCAGAAAATATAAGCAACATTAAATCTTTCTGTTAAAGGTTTTTGTAAAGGTTTTTGGTTAAAAGTTTTGGTCAAAGGTTCAAAGTCCAAAAAAAGTCAAGGTCAAGCTCAAAAAGCCAAGCAGCATTGTCTGTGGTGAAAGCCTATCACTTGGTGAGTGTGTAAATGAAGTAATGATGTCCTAGGTAAAGCATTCAGAAAATATTAGCAAAGTGAAAGTTTTTTGGATACAGTTTTTCGCCGGTTAAAGTCTTTGGTAAAACTTTTTTTAAAGGGTCAAGATCATTTTGACATAGGTGCTTGCCTTAAATGAGAGTCAATACCCTAATGAGTGGTTCTGTAAAATGTAAAACCTCTAGGATTAATATTGATAGAAATAAACGACTTTAACCTAATGCGGTCGCCGACACCGACGCTGGCACCAACGATGACGCAGACATCCGAGGGAAAGACAATAGCTGTACCGAGAATTTCGTCCCGGGCGAGCTTAAAAATAATTCAGGAATGTCTCTACAAAATTTCGGCGATTCTAATTTGTTTTGCATGTCGAATTTGTTCTCAACTACGAAAAGGAAATAAAATGGAAGACCACTTAATAGGAAATATAGTCCAATTTTGTTTGGGTTTGTTGTTGTTACTTTTATTTGCATTTCGGTTCATAATACAAACGGAATTTGATATTATTTGCTGAATATTTGAGGTTTTTTTGAGTGGCAGCCTTGTGCTTCTTCAGTGTCGTAACATCATTTCTTTCTTAATTCGAAAGAAGCAGTCAGAAAGGTAATTCAATTTCAACATGCGGAACCCATATTTTACTAGATCAAACATCAGTCTTTCTGCATTTTGACTATGAAACATTATCCATTAGGGCTCTGGAACTTTAATACCTGAATTGGGTCCCCCATCCCCTTAATCAAAGACCGCTGTTTCGTCTTCAACCAAAATCCTGAAATTACAATGTTTAAGTCTCATTCGGTAATATACAGAGTTTTGTAAAGGAATAATTATCTGATGTCATTGTGTAAAAATAAAAGAAAAACAAATAAAAATAAAGTAGGTAAGTATTTTGTACATTTAATGTTTTCCAAATATAATCGTAGTTTAAATTCTGTTGCTACTACCAATTAGTGGATAATCGTAAAAGTTATAGGGTAGAAGGTGAAGGCTAGGTAAGGATGTAGGCTTATAAAAGATCTGATGTGAGAAATACCAGCAATCCATGTTCATGTGCTCCAGTCCACAGACGATTGATTCACAACCCAAACTTCGTCCTTATAGGTTATTATATATTAACGTGTATTGCAAAACTCGGATAATGAAAAATTGCCTGTGCTTCATCCACCGCAATTTTACAAAGAAATTGTTTCTAGCGGCGTTCATCCCTATTAAAACAAAATGTTCAAGAAAGATTCTACCTTTAAAACAGGTGTCGAATTATTCTAGAACCCCGTCTCGAGACTGCCTGTCGTATGTTGAAAAGTTAGTTAAAACCCGATTGCATAAACCACAGATGACATTATACTGGTTACGGTTTTTAATGCTAACATCGTATACAGATATGTACGATACAAACAGGTTCAGGAGGTCGCGACCTAGAAACATATTTGCGACAAATTACTACAAGTTGCAATAGCGAGGGCTTAGATCGAAAACATAGTATGTGTCTATACAGTGTACAGACACTTACTTTGTTTTTGCTCTACATCCTCGATAAGCTTACGCGGATCATCCGTTCGCGTGATAAAAAGTTAAAGCCGCATTTTATATTTCAAATGGGAATTTTGCATTTTCTTCTCATGTTAAAGACTTCTAGTACCACGCCATAAACTAAATAAACAGTGATTTTGAGTCGAGAAGTCTTGAGAAATAATAAATTGAATCTAAAAGGGCACTACTTTATTTTGAAGCTATTAATAACCTACACGCCTACAGGGTGTTCATTACGTAGTAACGCTGGTGAAAGAAACGTTCGTTCACCAAAAGTATAAACTGTGTCTTTGAATTTTTATATACAAGTACATGAATTTGATTTTTGGTCTGGTTTACCTTGCCTCTTTATATACCAGGCCTACAGCGCTTTTAGCGCTTTGATTTTCTGTAGGGTACATTAACAGTTTGGTCATCTGTGGGGCCAGGGACCTTTCCAGTTAACATCATCATGAAATTGACATGATGAATGATTTTCGAATTGAAATGGAATGAATGCGTGTTGTGAGTTTCGAGTGAAACTAAGAGGAGATCATTCAATATCTCTAATTTAGTCGAAGATGAACAAGATTAGCGATATTTATCACCTCCATTAAAAAATATACGTACTTTTCTGTTTGTGTGTCTTCGTGGATCCGTCAAACAATTTAAAATCCATAGCAGACAATAAAAATCGTAGAATATACTTTTTGATTTGAAATAAATGTTGATCGTCGTGAACGATTTCGAATCGTTTTCTAATGATCTTTTGATCGATTTGTGTGAGTGTTTTGAATGAATGAATGAATGAATGAATGAATGAATGAATGAATGAATGAATGAATGAATGAAAAGAGCACTGAGTCAATGAATTTGAATGATTTCGAACGGATTGATTGCCAATTTAAGGATGTTTTTAACTCCACTTTAAATGGTTTTGTGTCATAAACATTTGGGATCATCTACAACTAAAAATGAATGCCTGTGTAATTTTGGTGACCTCAGGTGAACCTTTGGTGAACTCTGGCCCAAACTTCTCGGTTGAGTGCAAAAAACCCTTAATAATTTGGGTCAAGACCTACTTTATCAGAAAGTTGAGCTTGAAACTGTTCGTATGGATAAAGTCGATCTATGATTACTAACACCATTGTGAAGTTGACTAAGTGAATGATTTTGGAATTAATTGGATTTTGAATGGAATTGAATCATTGCGCGGAGCAAGTTTTGAGTAATAAAAAGGGAGGTAATCCAATATCCAATATCGCTAATTTTGTTCAGGGTGAACAAAATAAGCTATATTTACATTTGTATTACCTCCCATTAATAAAATATGCATAAACGTTCTATAATTTTATTCTGATTTCTTCAAGAACCAATCAGCAAAAACCAATCAGACGCTCACAATGATCAATTGTGTGAGTGAACTCGTGATTGTAGGCCTAGTTGCTGGCCTTATCTTGTTAGTGATTTGAGAGCGTTTTTGAATGGTCTCCATGATTCTTTGGATGAATGAATGAAGAGCTCAATAAGCGATGAAACTTTGAGGATACCTCGATAAAATCGTATTTATTTCCATAAATATAGCATGAGTTGATCGCATAAAAACGATCACGTAGAGGTCATTTTCACTGTATACGTTCACTTTAAGAAGTAGAATCGGGGGACTAGAAAGAAAAAATGCCAAAAGTTTAAGAGGTCAATGCGTTCACTGTCGTCTTATAATTGCAAACTTTGGCGATTTCGATTTGGTGGTAAGGAAGTACAGTTCGGATGGTCAGGGTCCAGGTGAATTTTCGTAAAAGAGGAGCTCTACCATAGGCGTAGCTAGGATTTTGAAATTTTTACGCATTTCGAAAGCGACTTCTAAAGAATAAATAGGAAAAAGGCGATATCTTCACTGTGACTAAAGACTCATGCCCTCCTCCAGCTCCCCATTTATATGATTTGAGCGTTGGTGAATAATCAAACATCGTAACTACAGCTTGAATAAGCTGTAGTTTCGATGTAATGATCATTCATCAGCGAAATTTTTCGAAAGAAGATTTATTTGTATTACGAAATTGCGTAATGTGCGTAATGGGAGCTACGCCCTTGTTTACTGTAGTGCTTTTACAGGCATCAGTACGACGATCGAAGCCGTAGTGATAAGGCCTACCGATTTACAGTGCTTACAGCACTTTATTTTTTTAATTATGGCGTGTTAAAATACCATCAAATGAAATTAGGCAGTCTATTTTTACATGTAGAAACAATTTGCATGCTGTTTAAGTTTAAAAAGGCCATAAAACTCAAGTCCTGAAAAATAATTGCATGATAGATAAAATAATACGTTATTTTTTTTTAGAAGTATCCATATTATCTGGTCTCAGCTGCGAGAAATTATCATGACACGGCAAACCTCATGATGATAAATTCTACCCAACCTTGACCAGTTGCTATATCAAAATAATAACCTCCCTTTGAAATAGCAAATAAGATTATAAAATTATATTTCATTATCTTTTCTATCATATATGTTTAGACCTACTTAAGAATTCTAAGATTTTCATTTGCACAAAGTATTTATTCCGTATCATCATTACCTGTTTTTGTTGTTGTTGTTTTTCCTACCGGCAACATTTTGTAAAATAAATTATAGGTTTATATAAACACAAACAATCCTAATTAAACTGGATTCACCAAATTACACTATAAGTACTTGCAGCGCTGCAATTTCACTGAATTATCGAATTTTTGGGTCATCGAAAGATGATAGAATGATATCGCTCGAATAATATAGTCCAGTCAAAATATATGGTAATTGCTAAAAAAAAATGTTGAGTTTTTTGACATCCATAGATATACCCATTTAACATATACACATGTATAAATATATATAGGTAGGACAAAATAGGAATTCGAATTTTGTTTTTATGATTGAAAGCGCAATATAATGCACAATATAATGCATAATAGATATATTTGGACGCAAAAAGACAATATTCACCCGGAACAGTATAACACGAAACAAAAGATTACACATAATTGTAGGAATAGGGTTCAAAACAAAATTTTCACTATATTTATTGCTTTTTAATGACAGAAGTTTATCTTTTTATACGAGTAACCTACTCGTGTTAAGTTTTGATATTAAGGACATTTTAACGTCATATATGCTGGAACTATCGAGAAATCGAAGGGGGGCGTTTTGCCCCACCCTAGTCTCAATTTTGGACGTTACATATTTCATTGTAAGATCGACTTAATTTTTCACCAAATAACTCTAGCTGCAGTGAGTTCCGCGTTAATCAATGATGTCACTCAATTTAGTCGCGTCATACAAATCTTCAATCAAATCGCCGTAAACAATACGGGGAGGAGCGAACTTAATCATTACCGAGCTTTCATTTATATTTCGTCATTTGACCAGATGCTTTCAATGGATGAATTACCCTTTAGTCGCATTTGGTGATTAATACCTCATGGTCGCAGCTATAATGTTGCAAAAGCGCTTGCGAACGATTATAATGATTGTTCCCTACTTTGCTGATCAGTAGCCTACTCTTTTGAAGCGGAGCACCTTTCCGCAAACGTTTTCGTTCTAGCTTTAACGCGGGTCAAGTTTTGGTACCACCTTGAAACGTTGCCTTTAAATGGTTCTCGCATATTTTCGAAACTAGTCAGCTTCCACAACCCTAAAATACTTCAAAGCAATCTTTTTTTTTTTTTAAATACATAAAATATACGAAAATATCATGCGGCAACAGTCTCACCGAGTTAATAGATAATAGTTTTATTGATAAAATGTTTTTCATTTTATTCAATGTATGTGTTTCATACTGCCATTTCAATGTGTTTTGTTAATTTGTATATTTATATCAATGATGAGCTATTTATGCTTAAGTTGAAATAAAGTTCTGTTCTGTTCTGTTCATAAAAAGTATAGTAACACGAATATCCAAGTTAATACTCCAGTGCTTTTAGCCTGTATGTACCCTTTCCTATCGCCAAACCTAAATGCAGGGTGTTGGTTTAGTTTTTTAAACCCAGGGATTATCCATGTTACGAATGTATGGAAAATTTCGCGTAACCCGTCATCATGAATTATGCATGAATTTTATTCTAGAATCTAGAATTTATCCTAGAAGGCATATAGAGGGGGGGGGGGGGGGGGGGCGCTTTAGAAAAAGTAAACTAAATGTATTCAAGTTAAAACAAGGAGTTGAGATTCTAGACCCTTTAATGCTCGATTACAAGCTAAGGGTCCTCCGAGACCGTTCACCAGACAAGTTATGACGTCACTGTCTGGTTTGTTCTGAAGTCTCCGCCCCTCTAGTGCACTTATTCGAGCAGATTGTCAGGTTATGCGATATATTTCAAAATTTTGAGCAGAGGAACGAACAACCTCTAATTCAAAGGTTGGTGGAAGTTGAAAGTTCCTTATTTTATAGACGCAAATACTACATATCGTAAACATGACGAGCCAAGATAAATGACGGTACCTTTGTAATATTGACAAAATCCTTTATGTTCATTACTTTGACTAAACACTGCACGCGACTACATCTTGTACGTCGCCATTTGAAAGCAAAGACTATTCGACATTCGGAACGACACTCGGCCGCTATTTCCGTAACCTGCAACAGATCCTAGCCTTTGCGAGATGTGTTCCGAATGACTGTTCGAGTCAGGCCGTCGCCCGCCCTGCGTTCGGAGTGCAAACGTTCAGAAATTGTAACACGCTCTGCAGGTTAGAACCACTGGCACTTGATCAAAAAACGTTGACAAAAAATGTGGATATAAAAAAAAAGAAAGAAAAAATCAGTGCCTGTTTATTCTCGATTATGTAATAATAACGGATATAAATATGACTATCACGGTATTTGATAGATCTACCGTATATAAAGACTTTATATTAGGGTTACTAGGTCGTTGCTCATTATTACTTTTAAGATCGAGCGCCAGTGGTTAGAACACATGCAGAGCTGGGTAAAGTTCCTCAAACGTTAAATTTATACGCACTGAGAAGGCGACAACCAAAGAATACGAAGGAAAAAGGCGACCTGTGGACTATGGCAAACTGGGATGAATGTCTTCCGTCCGCTCCCTTGAATTATGATTTGAGCGTTGGTGAATAAACAACACATCGTAACTACAGCTTGACTTGGCTGAAATTTTGATATTATGATCATTTATCAAAGATATTTTTCAACAGATGATTATTTCTTTTACGCACTTGCGTAATGAGAGTTACTCCCTTGATACAGACATTGACACGACTGAACTTAGTCTATACTGCCTGTCAAAAATTTAAAAAAGCTCAGTTCGGATGGTCAGTGCCAAGTTTGGAGCGGGGGGGCGGGGGGTGAAGACACCCGGCCTAACCTCAGAATGAAGACCACCCCGCTCTACTTCCATCACTTTCCAAGACAGTCCCGTAAATTTTCGTGAAATGGGAGCTTTACTGTAGCGTTTTTACATCATTCTGTCGGGTCCGTAAGGATTAGGCCTACCGATTTACAGTGCTTTAAAAACTGTATCAGTCTTATTTATGGCGTGTTAAAATTTAACATGCAATGAAATTGGGCAGTCTATTTTTACATGTAGAAACAATTTGCATGCTGTTCAAGTTAAAAAAGGTCATAAAACTCAAGTCCTGAAAGATTATTGCATGATAAATAAAATTAAACGTTATTTCTTTTAGAAATATCCATGATTATCTAGTCTCGGCTCTGCGAGAAATTATCGTGACACGGCAAACCTCGCAGTCATCATATTCTCACCCAACCTTGACCGGTCCTGCGTTCAGGATCACCAAACGGTGCAAACAGTTTTCCAATTATACGCGGCTTTGCACACAAACGCATGTGCAGAGCGGGTTTTAATTGGAAAATGTTTGTACTGTTTGTCTGTAATTCTGAACGCAGGGCAGATCAATCTAACATTTTTTTCCTATAGCCTATATCAAAATTATAGCCTCCCTTTAATAAAGTAAATTAGATTATGAAAATATATTTCATTATCTTTTCTATCATATAAATCTAGGCCTATTTAAGAATTTTATGATAAGTATCTGCACAAAATATTTATTCTGTATCAACATTAACTGTTCTTTATTGTTGTTTATAATTATACCGATGACGTTCCGCAAAATAAATTAATGCTTTATATATGCACAAATAATTCCTATCAACTTGTTATATAGTCTTTCCAACTTGCAGCGCTGCAATTTCACTAAAATTCAAATCTTTAGGTCATCGAAAGGTGATAGTATGATATCAATCGAGTGACTATGCCTTCTTTCATATACATGTAGTATTATAAATGGGAACCAATGTCCTCTTAACCCTTTGCTGTTTAATCCCTGTTTTTACGTGCTTGTGATTTTATGATTGAGAAAACATTGTGAAAAAAAGAAGAAATTGCTTCTGACAAGCAATTTCTTATTTTTCCACACTATTTTCTACCATACAGAATGGTTATTTTTCAAATTAAATCCACTTTAAATTTTCGTCTGCAAAACCTTTGAATTTGGACAGGTTCAAAATTTTGTAAAACAGGAAAGGGTTAATTTATTGTCTGCGGCGGTTCCAGAATTTCTGTAAAGGGGGTTCGAACATCAAAAAGGGGGATCGATTTCCTAGTATTGCACAATTTTAACCCTAAAGCTGCTGAAATGAAATTATTAAATGAATTTCCTATTTCTTTCTGTATCAACAAATCTGCCTCGAATTTTTTCTTTAAATCAAATAGAATGCAGACAGTGTATCCTAAGATCATACTGCACAATTGTGCAGGCTCAACTTAGGCTAAATTGACTACCAAAACTTCAGGAAAGGACTGTCTTGAACAGCAGGAGAATGTTTTATTGAAATTCTGCACTAAGATGAAATAGTTGGGCTTCAGAGGGGTTTGGATCCGCAACTGTTTGTTATCAATTGTTACCAGTACGTTGCACTTTTGGCAAGAACTCACTAATTTTACGGGTGGGCGAGGTTTGCCTTTCTCATACTCATAGATTTCTTTATTTAAGATGCAATTCTTGTCATAGCTTATTGAAATTAACAATTCTGGAAGCATTTTCTATTTGTCTTTCGGAAAACCATCCAAACAAATTTCTTCGACAAATGTTCTCAAAAAAAATGTTAGAAGCATAATACCTTCCGTCACGCCATGAAACAACGTTGACGCTACGTCAAAACTGCGTAAAATGCATATATTTTACTCTGTTTCAACCTATCTGTCGATTATTATTATCCTTAATAAATCATATTGTTCTATATGCTCATGTGTTCAGAATGAGTGAACGGTGCAAACTGTTTGCAAAGCTGTGTATAATTTGCAAAGAGCATCGTATTATCATGCTGAAAGCAGTATAGAAATAAGAACACAATTCACTCAACACTTTTCTCTAAAGATTTTTTAGCGTCTTTTATTATTCCTTTTTAGCTCCACTGGCCGAAGGCCAGCGAGCTATTGTCATGGCGGTGTGTCCGTCGTGCGTGCGTGCGTCCGTCCGTCCGTCCGTGCGTGCGTAAACTTTTTCCGTTTAAACATCTTCTCCTCCAAAACCTATGGGCAGATTTTGATGAAACTTGGTAGAAATGTTCCTTGGGTGACCCTCTTCTAAAATTGTTAAAGAAATTTTGATTGACCCCCAAATATGGGCGTGGCAGGGCGTGGCATTTTTTCACTTTGAAATCTTTAAAAATCTTCTCCTCCCAAACCGTTGGGCCAATTTCAATGAAACTTGGCATGGATGTTCCTTTGGTAACCCTTTACCTAAATTGTTCAAGAAATTTTGATTGACCCCCAAATATGGGCGTGGCAGGGCGGGGCTTATTTTGAGCCCAAAATCTATGAATGACATCTCCTCCTGAACCACTGGGCCGATTTCAACCAAACTTTACCAAAATGTTTCTTGGGTAACCCTTTACCTAAATTGTTCAAGAAATTTTGATTGACCCCCAAATATGGGCGTGGCAGGGCGGGGCTTATTTTGAGCCCAAAATCTTTGAATGACATCTCCTCCAGAACCACTGGGCCGATTACAACCAAACTTTACCAAAATGTTCCTTGGGTAACCCTTTTCAAAAATTGTTCCTGAAATTTTGATTGGCCCCAAAATATGGGCGTGGCAGGGCGGGGCTTATCTGAGCCCGAAATCTTTGAACGACATTTCCTCCCGAACCATTGGGCCGATTTCAATGAAATTTTACAAGAATGTTCCTTGGGAGACCCTTTCCAAAAGTTGCTCTCAAAATTTTGATTGGCCCGTAAATATGGGTGTGGCAGGGTGGGGCTTATTTTGAGCCCGAATTCTTTGAAGGACATCTCCTCCTGAATCAATGGGCTGATTTCAATGAAATTTTACGAGAATGTTCCTTCTGTGACCCTTTTCAAAAATTGTATGCGAAATATTTATTAGCCCTTAAATATTGGCATGTCAGGGTGTGGCTTATTTTGAGCCCGAAATCTTTGAACTACATCTCCTGATAAAGGTTGGGCCAATTTCAATGAAACTTGAGAATTTTGGTGCAATGTGAGCCATACCGAGTTAATTAATATAAAATAGGTCTTAAGAGATTTCAAAGTGTTGTTTTAATTCAAAGAAAGATTCATTTAATGCAAGTCTAATGATGTTAAAGCCAGTGGAGCGATACAGGCCCTCTTGGGCCTCTTGTTTAATTCCTCGAAGCTTTTTTTCGGGCTAATAGGCCTAACGTATCAGCTCGTTGGTTCTATATGGATCTCAAAAACTTAGAACTAAAAGTCACATCGGAATAGTAGGCTATCATCAACAGTATTAAATTTTAAAAAATATGTTACTTTTTATTCTATCATGGCATTATAGACCTACAAAGCATGCAGTCACATCGTGGTTAAATGGGTGCCAATCGTCGAAATACGTGGGTCATCAAATAAATAGTGCCTAACTTGTTCATAAATATGAGATTATTGTTCCATCAGTATAACATATCCTTCAGCAGACACCTACCTACATACATTGTATGGAACCCTTGTTGCCAGGCAACAGAAGGAGGTAACTTATGTCGTAATGGCCACATTAACCCTTTGATGTTTTAATGTTTAATAAACTTTTTTTTAAAACTACCTGGTTGTGTTTTTAACGCAAATTTCACTGATAAATGGTTTCTGGTATTATATCTAAGTAGTAGATAACGCTTGTATAATTCTCGAAAGAAATGACGACAAATTTCTTAAGGAAAACCTTCCTTTTATCTGACAACGTCGTTCTGAAAAATTGAAGGGTATCCGAATTCAATTCTACATTGATGTACACGTAAGTTTTGACAAAAGATTTTGCATTAAATGTCTTTCTTGGAGATATTAGATGACATCTTTAACACGAAATATTAATCAAATTTGTAAAAGGCAAATATTTTACTTGAAAATAATGTTTTCGCGACCAAAATCATGCAAAGAGGAAGTTTTTTTAGCAAATATTAAATTTTCCGATTCAAGAAAAAAATAATCAGTAGAATTGAGGTACAGTGAGAAAGTGATGTATCCCTGAATAGTATTCATAGCAAAATGGCGTTTCTATCTTCTTCAATCTTCTGAGACTAACCACTTAAAAGACGTAACATTTTTGTTATTTTGAAATTCATCTGGCCATTGTTAACGTCATTCTTTCTTACGTCATCAACATGACGTCTCGGCAACATACTGGTTGGCGTGAAAAATAAATGCAGGGGAAAAAAATGTACATGTCATGCATGTAAAATTTCATTTTAATATCTTCATTGGTTTTCGAGATATAGAACCAGTCTCACTATTTCTTGGATGACCCTCGTAAGTTCCGAGTGGCTATTCCATTCGACCCAAATACAAATCTTTATTGATGTCACATAATGTAAAGAATGTTGACAATACAACCTGATAAAAAATTTCCCCCAATTTTGTCTATATAACGAAAATATTTAAAGACTGTCAAATAAGTGTTGGGCGAATTATATTTTATCGGTGACGTACTTCATGACGTAGTTTAAAATTATGACGAGTATTGTTTAGCCGCTACACAAGTTTACTTTATCCGGATGGGTTGATGGATTAAAAATTGGACTTTACTCAACAGGGGAGTATTTTTAGAGATAGAAACTTTGAACCTAGTGAAAAACCAGGATGGCATTGAATTGATGTTTACTTTTAACTTCACAACGACGAAATCGTTAAAATAAAGTGGAGATGGGCGATCGACAAGAAAATACACCGCATTTGATTTTAATTCTTAAGGTATATGTTAACTGCGTTTGAAAGTTTATTTGGTTCTTAAATACTCTTTCTTATTTCGACATTTGTGGTCCTTAACCGTTAGCATTCAGGCTTTATCCTACCCCTTACCTACGCATCCCCCAAAGTTCACCTAATGCGGGAAAAAATGAATCCCCTGCCCACTTGAAATCTTGGATTGAAGATAACGTGGTAGATACATATGTTTGTATATTAATATTGACGAAAATGAATTAAGAATAATTATGTTTGTAATTTTGTTCAATTTTCTTAGTCAAATTTAGGGCCATATAGCGGTCATTATCAAATGAAACTAATCCGCAGTTGTTGCAGGCGTGGTATCACCGTTTATATTTCCCATGGAATAGGGAAAATTAAGTCATAATAAAAAATTCTAACCGTTGTTTATTGAAAATTTAACCACGCTTCTGAGTTCTAAGGCTCAATGAATAATCCGCTCGAGCTAAAGCTCTCGTTGATTACTCTTGAGCCTTAAAATTCAGAAGCGTGGTTAAATTTCCAAGCTCGAGTGGATTATTCGTTGAGCCTTAGAACTCAGAAGCGTGGTTAAATTTTCAATAAACAACGGTAATAATTTGTTATTCTATAATAAAACTGTTTGTTTCTGTGTACTTTTTCCACAGTCTTATCACCGGTTTGGTCAGTCAAACGTAGTCATTCAACGGCGTATTTGTCTTAAAGGAAATTTGTAAACGAGTTGCCAAAGATTGTCTAAATGGGCGGACATACGGAGACTGTGATAGCAATGTACGCCCACATAGGCATAACTAGGATTTTGAAATTTATACGCACTCGAAGGGCGACCAACACAGAATATATAAGATAAAAGCGTGGAAAATGTGGAATGTGCCAAAAGTTGAATGTCCTCCACCCGCTCCCCTTTTCTATGATTTGAGCGTTGGTGAATAATCAAAACATCGTAACTACAACTTTAATAAACTGCAGTATCGATGTTATGATCATTCACCAACGCTAATTTTAGAAAGAGAATTTTTTCTTCTACGCACTTGCGTAAATTGGGTAATGAGAGCACGCCCTTGGACTCTGCCGGTGTATGAAAATGAGGACGCGCGCTTGAAATTAAAAACGGTTGCATATCAAACTCAATTCGAACAGGTACAGAAAGAGAATGAACCCTAAACTCAGTATTCATGATAATACAATCAGTCCATTAAAAGTCAGGCCCGCTTCAAATAAATTAGCCTTGCACCCGTAATCCATAGGGGTGCACGCCTATTTAACTTGAGCCTCGACTTATAGAAGACTTACGACCCATACGTTAAAGCATACCCCCCCCCCCCCCGACCGACATGCCATTTTCGTCAGTGACGTTATACGCTCTTCACAATAATTTCACAAAGGTAATACAAACCGTGAAATATTAAACAAAAACAACAAAAAAATCAACAGGGTTATTTCACTCCCACCACGTAGGTCATATTATAAACGATTTTATTAACCTTAACAAAAGCTTGATGGCTCATTTTTTACAAAATGGGTCAATCAAGCTTGCCCTCTGAATCGGAACTTGTTCATACAGTTAACAACATCGTGAAATTAACAAGGTGAATGATTTAGGAATTACGATTTTTGGAATACTTTTGGCGTGAATGAACTTGAATGAGTGATTGGAGCGAGTTTTGAGTCACTTTAATGGGGGGTATTCCAATATCGCAAATTTTGTTTAGGATAAACATAATTAGCGACATTTATTACCTCCCTTCAATAAAATATGCATTCATGTCCTATAAATAGCCTTTATATCTTCAAGAATCCACCATTCGCTTCAATAAAGTCAGTGAAATCGCGTATTTTCCTAGCGATTTTTATTTTTAATGTAGTTTTTTTTTCTTTTCATGTTTAATAAGTTTGGAGCGTTATTGAATTATTTGAATGAGTGTTTGGAATGAATGAATGGAACGTGGAGTGGGCGATTTAGAATGGTTTTGATCGGAATGATTGTCAATTTCACGATGTTCTTAACTGTACTTGCTTCCGGGTAATTCAGAGTCATTTATCTATAATTGTGACTGTTCTCGAGGAAAAGGAAAACACTCTATCGCTCGTTGGCACACCTTATATCGTAACTATTCACTTTTTGGTAATTTTCTAAATCCTAAAATTCATTATTGAATGGTCCACCGTCTTATTTCACAAAAGATTTACCGCTCAGCTTGATTCAATCAATTTTTCAAATATGTGACCCGTCACGCCAAAAGGGGTCATCTGGGAACTCCGTAAAGTTAATACATGTTAAAAACATCACGGTAGAATTGACAAGGTGAATGATTTTTGGAATGATTTAGGAATGAAATTGAATGAATGTGTGGAGCGACTTTTGGGTGAATTTAATGGGAGATAATCCAGTATTGCAAATTTTGTTCAGTATGAACAAAATTAGCGATATTGATTACCCCCCTTTAATATAAATGAAATAACAGTTATATAAATAGCTTCCCTTTCTTCAAGAACCTATGAGACGTTAACAATTTGAATTATGTCAGTGAAACCGCGATTTTTCTCTATCAAAATTTATTTTGAATGACGTTGTTGATTCTATATATTTAAATGGGTTTGATCGTTTTTGAATGGTTTGAATGAGTGATTGGAATTAATCAATGGAGCGCTGAGTGAGCCATTTAGAATGGTCTTGATTGAGGTGATTGTCAATTTCACGATGTAATTGACTGTACATGTATGTTAAAAGAAGATGGTTTTATTTATGCAGACTGTCAGTGTCAGATTTTGATAAGATTTTTATTTTTTCAAATGTACAATTTGATTATGAATATTTGCTACCAGGTCAAATGATGATTGACCTGGTAGCAAATATTTATTATTGAATTGTGCAACAGAAATATAAAATCATTATTAAAATATGACATTAAAAGTGTTTGCATAAAAAAGTCAAGTCAGCCAGAGCGCACATTTCAGAAATTCTTTGCTTGTAAACAGATCAATCTCGATTCAGAAAATAAGTAATTTGCGAAAAGTTCCGACTATAGTCAATCTGCACCGTTCGCGCAGTCTGACTATGGTCGAGACTAAGCGCATTACGCGAATAGTTCCTTTTTGCGTGACGTGTGACATATACTTATTTTACGGAGTTCCCATGAGTTCCCTATTACTTTGAAACACTTTTTACATTTCCCTAAAGGTTTTAACACAACAAGGATCCTTATTATAAAAAAAACGAACAATTTTTTTTATAGAAAATAATTTTAATAAAATTTAATAAAACATTTCAATTTCATACAACACGTTGTAAACAGAATTGCAGTTTAAACGATAGTAATAACACAATTCAAAAAAAGATAATATTGAAAGAAAAATTGTAATGTTCTTGATAGATACATAGTTTATTTTATCTAATCACATGTATCAGGGCCCAAGGTTATAACTCTTTTCTCATTATCAATTCAAAATTTTCTCAAATTTCAATTAGGGATTGAAGCCCTTATTCTGGTTTAATACTCATTTTAATGTATTAACATAAAAGGTAACATTAATAAGTTGTTATTAATAACAACTAATTATTATATAATCTTTTATTTTCATACGTTTTTTTAAATTCAAAAACTGAGAAAATTCTCAGTTGAGCCTCGGGCCCAGCAACAACAACAAAAAAAGCCTTTTAAGTCTGTAAACTTAAAACATGTTTGTAGTATTGTTTTCCTAATTCGAATTCGCTCTTGTATTAATGTCATCAAATATGAGACATTCATTATTTTTAAAATTCTTTTCCCTTTGATGATAAAATTTTGAGGGTCAAAATGGTTTTATTTGTTTGCTTGAATGGCGTTTTACGCCGCTTTCAACAATATTTAAGTTACATCGTGGCAGCTTGAGCAACCAACGATGGACTCCTGGTATTTCTCACACCAGTAATACCATTACATCCTTTCCTAACCTCCAGATGCCATCCCACCTAGGTCTACGGTTTATCGACCTTTTGGTGAGAGTCAAATACAATGTTACGTTAGTCGGTCAAATGGTTTAAAGTTATCAGTATATCGTAAAGAAACATAAACAATAAGGTGTCTTTAGATGTTCAAATATCAAATGCAGTTTATCGAGGAAACGGGGCAAGGCTTTCATACGTTAATTGGAACTTCATTTCATCGGAGCTTTACATGTATATGAGATGAGCTTATTTCTGATCTTCGCCCAACGGAAAGGTCTTGGCACAAGCAACACTCAAGTGAAATATGAACAGCTCTATCCATTATCAATCAAAAGTTATAGCAAATATTAAAACTTTAAGGGAATAAACAGACAAACAGACCAATAAAGAGCACTTCGTTCAGGATCGCAAAACAGTGCAAACAGTTTTCCAATTGTACCCTGCTTTGCAAGTGCACTTGCGTGCAAGGCGAGATACAATTGGAACACTGTTTGCACTGTTGTGTGATCCTGAACGCAGCGCAGGTCAAACATAAAATGTCCCTAATCTATCAATGCGGATCATAAAAAGGAAACGGATTATTGATGAAAGACCGCAGTGGTTAGAAATGTTGATATAATTCATCTTTCAGGCTGACTAATTCTCCCTCGCTGTGTTAGTTATTTGGGAAAGCAAAATTAAACTGTTTAGGCTGTTGGTAACTCTGGAACGAGAAAAGTATTATACAATTTATATTTTTAATTTAGAGGTGAGGAGATTATTTGTTTATTTCATCGAGGAAAACAGTTAACAACAGCATAAAATTGACATGATGAATGATTGTAGAATGATTTTGGAATGAAATTGAATGAGTGTGTGGAGCGAGTTTTGAGTGAAATTATCTGGATGCAATTCAAGATCGCTAATTTTGTTCAGGATGAACAAAATAAGTGATATTCATTACCTCCCTTTAATAAGATATGCATACAAGATCTTTAGATAGCTTCCTATCTTTTCAAGAACCTATCAGACGCTTACCATTCCAATTATGTCAGTGAAATCGCAATTTTTCGAGCGTAATTTAATTGGTGTTGTTGATACTATTTTTTTCAGTTTGGGGCGTTTTTGAATGGTTTGAGTTGGGAATGAACGAATGGACGCTGAGCGAGTGATTTGAAATGGTTTTGATCGAGCTCAATGTCAATTTCACGATGTTATTAACTGTAAAGCTAAAACCCTAATCATACATTGGAACTGCTTACACCAACCAATGAACCCCCATTTAACTGTCCAGTTTATTAGGGCAGGTAATTAGAAACGGAAATGGAAATTGTGGTCGGCGCTTCTTCCATTCAGAAATGACATGGGGCCCGTTTGACTTAGCTTCTTTAGAAAAACAATTAATCGCAAGTCAAAATCACAAATCGTACCTGGTGTTTTCACTCATTGTTAGATTCTGCCTTGCAATATCTTATTGGAGTCGTCTTTAGAAGACGATTCCAATGACATGATGCATAGTCGAATTCCATTTTAGTTAATAGAAACATCTTTAATTTGTGACTAACGCGAAAAATAACCATAAGATGTTTAATAAAACGGAACCCTGTTCATTTTGTATTTAAACATTATGCTGTCCAGTTTCTACAGTCGAATTTTGCAAATTGTACATATGCATGTACACTTGCACACATTGCGGGGTATAGCGGTTTGCAAACAGTATTTACCATTTTGTCGTCGTGAGCGAAGGGCTGAATTTTAGATAAAAGTAGCGGCCTTCCATACGACTGCTTGAGTATACTTCACGTTGTCAAATTCTATTTATAGGGTTTTATATATATAAGTAGCGCCAATTTGGTCCGCCATTGACAACACACGGGTCTGTGTGTGGTTTTTCCAACAATTTGAAATGTTCGTGACTGAGGGGGCGAACATTGAATAGCGTAAATAGCCACATACTGTAGATTTTAAGTTACCTGTTTGTCTACAGATCCTTTGAGACCTTATCTATCTACTGAACGCCTAGAGAAGACTCTGGCCAGACTGTGCGCATATTTGAAATTGAAAGAAATATCACGCACAGGCTCATACGTCATGTACTTACATCGACAAATGAGCCTCCGTTTAGCTGTCCAGTTTCCGACGTCAAGTAACCAGAATTAGAGATGGAAGTTGCGGCCGGCGCTTCTTCCATTCGGTAATGGACGGCTCCATAATATTTCAAGATTTCTCGCTCAAATGACGGTAGTGAGATATGGGAGGTTATTTCTGTGTCAACAAGAGCATCGCTGTAAAAACGTACCTGAAGAGATAATTATATAGCGCGGTTTTATTGACTCAAATCTGACCACTGCTTGGTAGATGAATAAAAATCTGATTATTCCGAATCGGTTTTTAAGGCCGTCGTCATAGCGCAGTTGAGAGCGCGTCGGACTGTCAATCTAGAGGTCCCGGATTCGATCCCTGACGGCGTCACTCATTGTTTCCCACTATTTATCTCCCACCAATGGGTTGATAATCGTAGATAAATGTGGGTAAGCAGCTGGAGGCTAGGAAAGAATGTAATGGTAGAACTGGTGTAAGAAATACCATGAATCCACTGTTAGCTGCTCCAGTCGCTGCGATATAACTGAAAAATGTTGAAAGCGGCGTAAACCCTATTCAAACAAACAAAGACAAATGCTCGGTTTTCCACATGCTATCATTGGAATGAATAACTAACGGTATTGAATGTAATATAAATTTTTATAATTGATGAAATATGTCGGTAATTATTATTTAAGCATTGTTTTTCCAAAGAGGTCAAATTCGGGTCAAATAAACCAAGGTATACACACGAATTACTATTAAAAGCCGTTGACAGACTGAAAGCACGAACATCAAACGACCAGGTTCGAAGTTTTTTTTCGTAAACATCGTCTGTCGATTTAAAATTTTTAGAAAATTTTAAGTTGAGCCTATTGACAATTCTTGTTTGAAGGTGAGAAACAGGTGGTGAAGACTAACATCAGGCTGCATATATGTGCAGGCTGATGTTTGTTTATAGCTCCTGCCAAAGCGGAAATATTCCAGGTTAGGCATGACATGGGTTAAGAGATGCTGACAAAAACATCAATTTCTACCTATTCATCAAAAGGCAATTTAAATAGTTTTGTCATGACGTTTCGATTTACCTCATCGACTACTTGTCTCTCATCAATGGGTTGATAATCGTAGACCTATCTGAGATAGTGGCTGAAGGCCAGGAAAGGATGTGATCATGTACTGGTATTTAGAAATACCAGGAATCATGTATTAGGTGCTCCAGTCGCCGCGATATAACTAAAGAAATGTTGAAAGCGGAGTTAAAATCTATTCAATCAATCAATCGATTTACCTCATCAATTGTGCCTCTAAAATAATTAGACTTGTCTTTTCCTATATACATGGTTCTGCTGCTGACTGCAACTGACGTCTGTAAAACAACAAGTGAAAAGGAGAAAATGTTATACGTGGTTTAAAAATCACATTTCTACTAACATTTCCCTAACGTATAGACTTCATTTCTTGTTAAATAAAACTTAATATTTACTCAAGTCGATATGGTTTTATATTAAAGTTGTCATATCTAGCAAACTAAAATGTACAATGAAGATGCGCTTTCTTGATTATTACAATGAGGTGACAATCCCCCCCCCCACCCACACACAAATATAATTTTGTTTGAATGGGTTTTACGCCGCTTTCAACAATTTTGCAGTTATATCGCGGCGGCCGGAGCACCTAACAATGGATTCCTGGCATTTCTTTCACCTGTACTACCATTACACCCTTTCCTAGCCTCCGACTGCTATCTCACATAGGTTTACGATTATCTACCCATTGGTGAGAGACAAACGTCGGAAAGGATATTTGCCGCCACCGGGGATCGAACCCACGACTTCCAGAAATATGAGGATACATATATGTATTCTTATTCATTGGAATGAAATGGCCATATTATCTGAACATGATGTATTAGTTAATGTAAACAAGGTTTCTTTATCTAATTAAAGATACCATATTTACCCAGTTGAATATTGAAGACACAGTGGCTTGACTATCTTGAACACCATCCAGAAATAATGTCAAAGTTTGAGCTGAAACAGTCAGGTAGAAATTCATAAACTCGACAAAATCAGTATACTTTACAAGTTATTTAATGAAAAAAATGTGATTGTACAACGTCAAGAACGAAAACGCAAATACAGATATAAATATGTCAATATATAATACATACTTAGTGTTTTGTATAAGAAAAAATATCTTACGAGGTTGGGAGAATTGATAATTGTCGAGGCTCTGCCGAGACAATTATCAATTCCCACAACCGAGTTAGATATTTTTTCCATACAATACGCTAAGTAAGTATTATATTTATCTTATAACCTCTATTTGTCATGTTATCGTCGATGTTTCCAACTGAAATGCAAGTTTCTAAAAATAACCGCATTATATCTGTTCCAAAAATAACTATGTGATATCATTAAAATATAATATGGGATGTTATCACACGGATATTTGTTTAGTTTTAAGATAAATAAATAATATACATGTATTAAGTGCTGATAAAGACTGACCCAAAACAAATGTATCTTAAAACGTTTTTCTGTAAAACAATTGAATTTGTTTTTCAATCTTTATCAACTTTGGCCTGACAAACCTGGGTGCAATGCGCAAGTTTGTCGACAGTTACTAAATTAATGAAAATAACTGTATATGCAAGGTTTCAAAATACTTACATGAAACACTATGCCTAAAGATGACGTTGTGCCAAGTTCCGCCAGTCAGTGGGCTCCCACCCGTCACCGTCACAGATCCATACTTTCCACTGAGTACCCCACCCTGCACCCACAAACAAAGGTTGGTGTCTTCAGTACACACTATAGGATATGTACCCGTGGTGAACCCAGTGTCTAAACTTATCCATGCTTCTATTGTAAAGCTGAAAGAAGTTATAATGGTAAAAAATAAATGCTCTGACGTACTTAACAACGTGAAACTGTTAATAGCGAGAATTTGTTTGTTTGAATAGGGTTTTAGGCCGCTTTCAACATTTTTTTCAGTTATATTGCGGAGGCTGGAGTAACTAACAATGGACTCCTGGTATTTCTAACACCAGTAATACCATAACATTCTTTCCAAGCCTCCAGTTGCTATCCAACATAGGTCTATGATTATTGACCCATTGGTGAGAGACAAATAGTCGGAAACTGAATGAATGCCGCCGTAACGGTGGCTTTCTCTTCTTGGCATTTACATTGTTCTTATATTGCACGGGCGTAACTAGGATTTTAAAATCCATACGCACAAAATTGGCGACTTCCCGAAATATATATAGGCCCAGGGGAAACTTAATCACTGACATCAATCCGCTCCATTTGGCGAAAAATGAAGGACAAAGTAAGGGGTCCCCTGGGAAAAATTCTAATGATTTCAACATTAATGAATGGTCAAAACTTCGTAACTACAGTTACGATGTAATGATCATACATTAACGATATTTATTGACGGATTTATTTTCATTACGCACTTGCGTAATGTGCGTAATGGTAATTACACCGCCCTTGTATTGTGACCGTTAACCAAAGGTTCAATTTCTTCTATGAACAATCAGAACAGAAAACTATTCAAGAGAATAAAGCACTAAATAAAAATCCTATCTAACTGGTAAATGATAATATATAAATTAAAGAACTGTCAGAAGTGTATGACATGGGTAGGAATTCAATTCAATATCTTGTATACAAAGTCTATAAAAGTTTGCAACTCTTTTAGTTGTATTGTAAAATAAATTGTGCTAATATCAATTTAGTGAGTTGAAGCTTGTGCGATAAGCTGATCGATTGGCTATCCGAATCAAGAATGTTTACTATGCAAATCACCATTTAAGGCATACCGTGAGTCTTCAAGCGTTTTACGTAGGTAGTTCCAATTCACAAGCTAAAGTCAGTCTAAAATTTTCGCTTTTTATCACTTCGAATGAGTATTAAAACAATTCAAAGAAAGACGCTCAAATCATCAAACAGAACAGCCACAGGACCATTAATGAAGGGTGATAACATGACGGCATTTCTGTATTTTCAATTTTCTATGACGTCAATGGTGTTAAAGACGATGAATTTGGCTCGATGACCTGATCATTTGAAATGTGCCACGTCAACTATTGCTTCAGAAATTTGGGAGACGTTGATCACGTAGCTCAACCCAACGTTTATATGCATAGGATTCGGTTTGGTATGAAATACAGTCTATTGCCATAGATAATATTTGCTTAAATGCTAGTCGCTCCAGACTGTGTGTTATCAAAACGCAGGCCGAAAGCTGGACAAAAAATGACATAATGTGACTTTTTAAGGTTGCAATGGACAGCGGCCTCCCGACTCTATAAACCGGAAGTGGGTTTTCGTTTATTTTACGGCTCTTTTTGTGCGTAGTTTAGAAAGGCCGGTTTTCATTAGATTCTGCTAATGGAAATAACATAAAATAATGTTGGTAAAAATTCATAACTTAGCTTCTTTTCATCGTTTGATATCAATTGAATGACTGGATCATTGAATTTAACAATAAAAATGCGTTAAAAGCGTTATTCATTTAGGAGGGGTCACTGTATGTAACGAAAAACTTTCTTATTTGGGTGGAAAGGTATGCTGAATTTTTTACCACATAAAGAAAAAATATGGTTTTTAAACATATTGGAAAATTAGAAAAATTCATTGGGTAAAAAAAATATGTATTTGTGGCATTTTAAACCCCGTAGAATTACTAAAATTGGCGCATTTTAACTTTTGAAGTCATATTATGCAAATGCATTTGATCAAAGAGAAGTTTTCTCTGCAACAGCCATTGTGTTCATGTATAAGGTCTATCAAAATGTATTCAAAATGTATTTGTTTTATAGCTATAAGCTGGTTCTGAGTTTATACTAGACCCAAAACGAATATTAACATTTTACTGAAAAATGGTCACTACCACTCAAGGGCAGATAACTCTAGCATGGAAAGGTACCTTCAAATTTTTATATAATGACTATACAATGTTAATCTACAACATATGTGAACGAGAAAAAAAATTCACTGGGCGGAAAAAAATGACACCACGTGTCCATTGCTTCCTTAAATTTGCCCCTCCCGCCGTTTTGGATATGTTGTGTGATTGCAGAATCGCGATTGGAACAAATGAAAAGCATAAATCTATTGCTTTGAGATTGCACTATATGATTTGCTTCATTCCATAAGAATATATCTGCTTCAGAAAAATGTTTAGCGAAAAATATTAAGCGTTGCTAAACTTTTTTGACTTAGTTTTTTACAAATGCAGCAAATCTGATGAAAAAGGGACATTATTTGTACCTTTTATCCATATGTAGCGTTATCACGTCACTCAATAACACGAATTCGTTAACCCCATCTAAATATAAACCCTGATTTGTGTGATCCAGACACTCAGCCACTAGGTGGGACCATATCATCGGGAACGCACCAAACTGGAACACGCCGAGACGGCCCCCAGTGATCGTGTAATCATAAAGGGCACCAGAATCGACTAATAGATTGGTTCCCGAGTAAATCTTTAAGCTGTAGAAAGGGAGTAAAAACACAACATGTTCAATAAAAAGGCACTAAGAAACTTTTGAAATCAATTTTCAAACTCATTAAAGTTTATTAGATAATAATGGGGTCTAACGAATCAAACATCAAGTTAATCCTGTCTATTTGAGATCATTCAAAAATTTGTGACTATTATGTATAATTTTTTTCCAAATGTCTATTTTATTTCCTTTTGTTTTGCTTGTGTATTTTATCTATGCAAAAAGAACAAATGTTTTTCTTCGTGTAAACATGAACTGACGCCATAGCTCAATCGATAATTATTATTATGTCTTGTTGAAGAACTTATTTCAAAGTATTACAAAAGATCTTTTCCTTTTAATAAAAAGTCGTAGACAAGATACGACATGACCAGAGAAAGAGGTAAGAGGGGGTAACTTCAGTTTCAAATTTTTATTTCTCAATAATACTCTATTTATAAACTAGAGCGGATGCAAAGACAAGCTGCACATTTCATAGTAGGAGATTATAGATCGCATGAACATAGTAGTGTTAGTAAAGTCCTTGAATCCACAGAACTAGATAAGCTGGAATATAGACGCATATCCAGTGGGCTCATTTTTTTTAACGTGGTCGAGGGGCTAGTCCAAGCAATTAAATCAATAGATTACATCAAACTCCAACGACAAAAGAGAAACATCAAACCACGACTATTCAAGGACTATTACACAAGAAACATCACAGAAAGACACTAAGTGAAAAACGACATAGGATTCACAATAGAGCAGTATAAGACAAAACAACTCTTTCTTAAGTTTGTTAAAACAAAATTGAGTCGAAACACTTTGAAACACGGGTTGGGCATGCAAAATCAATGGAAGACTTGAAAACTTTCTCAAAATCCAATAACCTTTTTCTCGCGATAACAAAGTGTTTGAGCAATATTCAGTGAAATATTTAAATATCAAAACAAAATAACCCCCTCTTTCTGTAATACTGTATAACTTACTTAATATAACCAGTCGTTGGTCTATGGGTAAGGTACCAGCGGTAGGGGATAGCAGGGGACCAGCCGGTTAGACTTGGATCCTGCCACAAAATAGTCACGTGACCTGTCGTGTCGTCACTGTGCCATATCGCCTGTGCTAGATCTGTACTTGGACCAAGTGTTGAGTCTACTAGCTGTAATAAACGAAGTAACGATGATACAAAATAAATACATAGAGGATAATCGTTTGTTTCAGTGTAAGATCGATTTATATTTCATTGGGTGAACAACAAAAGCTATAAAATATATAACAAAATATTAATCGATCTTACACGAAAAACAAATGATTATTCTATTTCTTTAATGCAAACATGAGACAAAATATCAAATTTCTAGGACATATTTTCGTAAAGCGCGTCATTATGCACGTGAATGCTATGCAACGTTCATTGTGACGTCACGTATTTCGCCCCGCATAGATGACGTCAGATAGGGTCGAATGCACAAAAGCAGGGTATAAGTTTTTGATAATTTCACTGCTTTTGCAATGAGACTATCAAGTGATAATCTACCGTTATTTCTCGATAAACCACCGAAAAGCATTAAAGAAATATAGGATGTTCGGTTACTTTGATATAGAGAATAACATGTTACTGTCTTAAAATGATAATGTTATCTGGTCGAGGTTGGGAGAATTTATCAGGACGAGGCTTTGCCGAGTCGTGATAATTTCTCGCTGTCAAGACCAGATGATAATGATATTTTAAGACAGTAACATGTTATTCTCATGTTAACATCATCAAGTGGTCGGATGAAGGGCAGTTCATAGTAGTCGACTTGCTCTGAGGTTGCTAACTTTTGATGTACAAATATTTTAAACTCAGATGTTTAAGAAAGAAATTGATTTTCATAATTGTTTAAAGAGGATCTAAAAACATGCACACAATTTTGAATTCTTTCCTAAAACAAAAATTTGTAGTGCTAAATGAGCTTAGGTGGTCGAATCTGGGTCACCCGAGGATAAAAGAAGAATTATGACAGGCTATTGTTCCTTTAGTAGAAAGTCTGTTTTATTTTTGTTGCAGATCTAAAGACAAATACGTGTAGCATTAAATAAATGTAGTCTGAGAACTGTCCTCCCTCTCAGAGAGACCCAATCGGGAACCTTCGGCGATTCTACGGAGAAGACCTCGGCGCAGTCATGAGAGTACGTCATTTCGCACTTGGGTTTATATAACGTCACAAACATCATTGATCCCGCTAATGGTGACGTGGCTTAAACACTGTTAAAACAAAATCAACGAAAGAATTAAAGTGGGCTTAATATATTTCAATAACAAACGCGGTGTTTTACTGCGTTTTGTCATCCAATTATTATATGCACAAACATCTCCACAGCCGGTCGGAAAGAATTGACAAATTTGATTTTCTTCATGCGTATTAAAAAACCGAAGCACCACCAAAAGCCGAATTACCTACATTTATGACCCAAAATTACTACACTTACGTCCAGGTACTTTCAAAATACGAAAAAGTCCGAATGATGTTCTAAATAAGAGGGACCATGTTTAGTCATCGGCCTACCTTAATCTGTGGTCCTTGAATTGCCGCTTTATATGTCGACTGGTCAAGCTCCAGATAGTTGTAGTGAGCAGCTTTCCACGTGACCACATAGAACTTCCGGTTACTCACATGACCAAATACAAAACCAATATAGTCCGAGGCGGAGTAGTCATGAGTGAACCAAGTGCCAGCAAACTCTACAGCACCATAATAATCGTTACCTGCTTAACCGAAAACAAAACAAGACTTCTCAGGCTCTGCACGTACGACTAGTATTCTGCGATAATATAATAATAGGTTTAACCTATAGACGGGAAAAGTAATTTGAAAAAAGAACCATTCTTGATTTACTCATTTACTCAACTTTTAAGCTACCGAAGTATACCTTTTCAAGAAGCTTCAGTGACTATGATGAATACTGCCGGTTAAGAAATAAAGCTTCAAAAGCTGTTAAGTTTGCGAAGAAGAAGTACGAAAAAGGAATCGCCAGTAAAGTTAAAACAAACCCAAAGGTGTTTTGGTCTTTTGTTAAGAGTCAAACTAAACATAAGCATGGAATTAGTGACCTTGTTGATAGCAGTGGTAATACAGTTTCACAGGATGAGGATAAGGCTAATTTGCTTAATGACTATTTTACTTCAGTATTTACCATTGAACCGGATGGACCTTTACCAAAATTCTGTTCACGACACTTTTCTGAACCTATTGAATCTATTCATGTAGAGGAGGATACTGTTCTGAAGCATCTGATAAATCTAAATCCATCGAAGGCATGTGGGCCTGATGAATGTCATCCTAAGCTCTTGAAGGAATGTGCTAGTGTTTTATCTTTTCCCCTCACTGTTTTATTCAACAAATCTGTCTCTGAAGGTACTGTGCCTAACTCATGGAAATGCGCAAATGTTACTAGTATTTATAAGAAAGGTATTAAAAGTCAACCTTGTAACTACAGACCAGTATCGCTTACTTCGGTCTTGTGTAAAGTTCTTGAAAGGATCATTCGGGATGCTATTCTTGATCACCTCAACAGGAACAACCTTCTGTCAGATAGTCAGTTTGGGTTCCGAAACCACCGCAGCACTATTTTGCAATTATTAACGGTTCTTGAGGATTGGACCTCTGCATTGGATGAAAAACTACAAGTTGACTCCATTTACTTTGACTATGCAAAGGCCTTTGATAGTATTCCCCATAGACGCCTTATTCATAAAGTGGAAGCATATGGAATTAAAGGAAATTTACGTAACTGGATCATTAGTTTCCTTTCGGGCAGAAAACAGAGGGTACAAGTAAATGGTTCTTCATCCGACTGGACAAATGTAATATCAGGCGTTCCTCAGGGATCAGTGCTTGGACCGCTTTTATTTATCATATTCATTAATGACATTCCCGAAGTAGTAAACAGTACCTGCAGGCTTTTTGCCGATGATACTAAACTTTATCGTGTGCTGCATTCACAAGATGACGCAAATATCCTACAAGATGACATTTCAAACATGTGTGCTTGGAGCAACAAGTGGTTGTTAAAGTTTAATATTGATAAATGCAAAGTAATTCACTTTGGATGTGCCAATCTTAACCAGAACTATCAAATGTTTGACTCAAACCATGTAATTTCCAATATTAAAGAAGATGACACTGAAAAGGACCTAGTTATCCAGTTTTCATCAAACCTGACTTTTGACAGTCATATTAGTGCTTTGATTAACAAAGTAAATAGTATTATTGGTCTTGTTAGAAGAAATTTTTCT
Organism: Fragum whitleyi; assembly: GCA_948146395.1. Lineage (NCBI taxonomy): Eukaryota > Metazoa > Mollusca > Bivalvia > Cardiida > Cardiidae > Fragum > Fragum whitleyi. The sequence goes on from OX411558.1 coordinate 10,307,970, forward strand.
TTCATGGATGAACAACAATTTTTAACACTATACAAAGCTCTAATTAGGCCATATATCGACTATGGAGACATTATATACTACCCATTTCTGAAGAAGCATATTTTATCCATTGAGAACTGTCAAAGAAGAGCCACCAAACTTGTGAAAGAAATCTCTCATTTGTCTTATGAGCACCGTCTTGAATACCTAAACCTGCCATCTTTAGTGTACAGAAGAAATCGTGGTGATATGATACAGTTGTATAAGCTGGCCCACGGTATGGATGATCTAGAATTTACAACTTTCTTTGAACTATCAACTTCTACAAATAGGGGGCACAACCTTAAGATACACAAACCCAGGGCAAATAAGAATATCCGTCTTCACTCTTTTTCTCATCGTGTTATCAACGATTGGAATGGTCTTCCAGCCGAGGTAGTGAATGCAAAATCTTTGATTACTTTCAAATCTTCTCTGGATAAATTGTGGCTGCATAAGCGATTTAGTGTGAATTTCAACTAATCATTCAACAAAAGTAGCGAAGATACAATGAGAAATTAGCCAAACCGGTGCGGCGACAATGAGAAACCTGAATTGAGGGGAATAACAGACCTAAGGGGTCTAACAAATTTCCCTACAGAACCAGGTAGAACCAGGTAGGTAGGTAGGTAGAATTTAACAATAGAGCTCCTTCGCCCCAACCTTTTGCTGTATCGACACTTGTGAATGATTTATCATATTCAATATTATCTGTCTGTCTGTTCCGACTGCTTATTCTTTTTTTTCGCTTGAATGGGGTTTAAGGCCACTTTTTATCATTTTAAGTCATATGCGAACAAAACAAAGAAAATAGAACCCTTGTTGACCTATTTCTATTCCGAAGACATTGTCACTGGAAAAAATAAGTGCAGTTAAAATGTGAAATAAACTTCCCAAGGTGCTGTACAAAACATGCACACGATAACTAATTTTTAGAATACCAAAATAGGCTAATTATCAAATCGGTGGCTACTTGATTTTTCTCATTTATTTCTAGATTGATTTCCTCAGTCACACAGTCATTTAGATAAGTGCTAACATTGGAAGAAATAAATGTCATATGAGTTTAAGATACTCAATACAATTCTTATTGGTTTTTCTTCGTTAGATAATGTAAGGGGAGTAGGTACCTACTTTGAATATGGGCGCACGTATCATAAAAACTGCGTCAGGTCTAAATCTTAAAGAATGCGATTCCGACATGATGTTTGCCGGCATAGCTTTAGCTAAAATAGCTGTAGATTCTATTTCCATTTTTTTTAAATCAAACTGCGAATTTTGTTAAAGATTTCATCCTTTTCAAGTCTTAACCGGGAATATTGCTATAGATTTAATCTCTTTCAAGTATTATCCCGCTTTTTACTCCGACGTTAAAACGCAACAACAATGACGTTGTTTAGCGGGAAAAAGTAGCGTCTTATTTCCCATAAGTGTAGAATGACGTCATTTGCGGAGGGTAAAAAGAAACGTCATCCAGACAAGATTTTTAAGCAAAAATGTGCAACTTTTTACATGTAAGCCTGATTTTATCCTAATTTTACGTTCACCACAATTTAAATTTTGGTAAAAATCAACAGAAATAAAATCGAAGAAAAAAGAAGATTAATAATAAAACAAAATGGCGAAATCTCGAGAGATCATCATCCTCCATGTAGGCCGCCATTACGACACAAAATTTAACTTTGATGGTATATGTATTTCATCTTGATTTTGATTATTTAAATGTTTTACACGCGTTATCTAGAAGCGGGAAAAGCCGCAAAGCGCCCTTTGGGCGCTCTGCGTTACTTTTCCCGTATAAATGAACTGGCAGGGCGGGGCTAAGCCGTGACGTAATTTGGCGAGTTAACTTTCAAATATTTTGTGTTCATTGAAAAGTTAGTAGGCAATAATCGTGACCGCGTGCAAATAACTGTATCCTAAAACCAAAAGGATTCACGTGCTTCGAGAAATTGAACACATTTCATCGTTAGGTTGCCAAAGTCCCATAACTTCAGCTTGGACAAGCTGAAGTTACGAGGGTTTGGTTACCAAACTACGCTTTACGGTCTCAAGTTAATTATGTAGACTATCTTTAGAAGTAAATAATAATAAATAAAGGCTGATTTACCTTACCTTAAGTGCATCGACTCGATACTTAGGCTCCGCACTGCCAGGGGAAAAATCGTGGATTATAACTTCGTGAAATTCATTTCATGAGCGCATGTCGCTCAAAACATTCTAAATCACTCGCCCAGTTATCCATTTACTCATTTCAAAAACCGTACTCTAATCACTCAAAAACACTCCGCAATTACTACTAGATCTAGCTTTATAAAATCATAATTGAGGTTTGGTTGGAATGGATCTTATCTTTAATCAAGAACTAACTATAATTATCAACAAACTTGAACTAGCAGCTTAGTAAATACAAGTAGAGTGATAACAGGGGTTCCAAATATATTTTACCGTTGTATGTGTATTTCCATTTATTTATCGTCGCTACCGTAGCATTTGCCTAAGAGCGACGCGCCCAGAAGATGGTTAGAAAATACGGGAAGAGTGCAATGATACATGACGAAAAGTTCAGCCGAGATTCGCCAAGGTCCCTTAACGCGCTCGATTTTAAGCACCATCACACAGGACCTCGCTTCAACGTCTTATCCGAAAGACAGCAATTTTCTAAGTGTTTCTAAGCCCTACTTTCAGGGTGACAAAACTGCGCAAATTGTTCAAAATAACACCCCGCTTTGCACGCGCACTTGCGTGCAAAGCGGGGTATAATTTGCAAACAGCTTGCACCGTTATGCCGGTCATTCTGAACGCAGAAATCGAAATCGTTGTTTCGTTATTTAAAGTTAACTATTCCTCACCTACCTATCAATATTACCGGCATATCCGTACTGACTGTCTGTTCTACTTCACTACCGTCAGACTTGACCAACCAGTTCGGCATGGCCGAGGTCGAGGCAGGATCGAGGATCACCGTAAAGTAACTGCTAAATGACGAGTTTTGTCTAGAGGCGTCAAACCTGCACGAGTCCGTCTGATCACTGATCCCATCATTGTCGCTATCACCCTCACATACATCACCCACTCTATTACCGTCCGAGTCGGACTGGTCGCTGTTACTAACGTATATACAATTATCATTAGTGTTGATGATACCGTCATTATCGATATCGCTGTCACATAAATCACCTGAAAGATTAGTTTGTCGACTAAATGGAAAAATAAAACAATATGTTATTATTTTTCTTGAAGAGAGAAATTTGTAATTTTTATTTAAATAAATATTACTTTCAGGCTAGAAACGTAACGTTGAAACAGCTATTTGTTTTCTTGGTTATGCTAACATTGTCTTTACGATTAGTTAGGTGACATGTAAGCATTTGCATGTAAAATCGCCATGTCGATGATTTCACTAAAATTTATGTATAACAAGCATTTTCGTTGAATTGATATCCCCCGCCGAACATATTTTCATTGTCAATGGAGTTAATATCAAACTTAGGTACAGGTTATCTTTTATCTATATCAACCTATAGTTTTCAAGAAATAGCGCGGAAACGAATGTATGTATATGGCTTAAACAGTCAGGGGCAGTAACTCTAAATTCGACGGTCGTACCGGGTAACCCCGACGATATGCGCATGTCCACATTGTAGTGAAGCTGTGTGCCAAGTTTCCTTGAAATCCGGTCTATAGTTTTCAAGAAATAGCGCGGAAACGAATATCACTCTGTATGTATATGGCTTAAACAGTCGGGGGCAGTAACTCTAAATTCGACGGTCGTACCGGGTAACCCCGACGATATGCGCATGTCCACATTGTAGTGAAGCTGTGTGCCAAGTTTCCTTGAAATCCGGTCTATAGTTTTCAAGAAATAGCGCGGAAACGAATATCACTCTGTATGTATATGGCTTAAACAGTCGGGGGCAGTAACTCTAAATTCGACGGTCGAACCGGGTAATCCCGATGATATGCGCATGTCCACATTGTAGTGAAGCTGTGTGCCAAGTTTTTATTGAAATCCAGTTTATAGTTTTCAAGAAATAGCGCGGAAACGAATATCGGACGGACGGACGGACATGGCAAAAACAATACCCCCCCCCCCCCCCGATGATTTCATCGGCGGGGGATAATATAAATTTGAGTCTCTTATCCCAAACAAATACCCAGAAAATCCTACACTTTTCACTCAAAAGATATTACAGGTCTTCTGTACGTTTTTCATTAGCTAAAATACTTTCAGTATAAACTTAGATAGCAATACAACGACCAAAAGACTTTAAGGTAGTGGACTCGTTATATTTCATCAACCTTTCGGAACTCTAGATCTTTCACAATGTCTACAGAGGCTTCCTAATGAAATCATTAGGAAACCTCGTTTAGCATTGTTAAAGTTTATGACTTCCGAAACGCTGTGGATCTATTACAGGTCCACTACCTTAAGAAATAAAAAAAATATGTCCCACCTGTCCCATCACTGTCTGTGTCCGTCTGATCACTGTTCATATAGGACGGACAGTTATCTACATTGTCTAATATACCATCACCATCCCTGAAAATAAGGTGGGTGCATTTAATTTAAAAAAAAAAAATACATGAACAAACCGTTTTTTTTATTTGATCTTTAAATTAAAAAAAAGGTTCTACTCTTAACACAAAAATATTAACCCTGTTTGTTTTTCTGGTTGGATATTTAGTATAATGAACATGGTTGTTTTATTTCAAATTACATCAGTTTCATAGAAATCTTAAAGTTTTCTTGTCCAGAAATATTTTCATAATATATTTACAATTTAACAGGTTACATGTAAATGTAAGACAGGATCGAATCATGTATGATCTTGATATGTTTATAAAGCAATGGTTTTTAACCCATTTAAATTTTCATTAAGTTTTTATTGAAAATAGGAAAACCATTATTTAAAGGAAGTTCTCGGCGTACACTTACTCATCAATATTCACCAGGCTGAATGTCTCACAAGCGTCACCCACGCTGTTTCCGTTGACGTCATCCTGATTGACGTTACTGACGGACGGACAATTATCACAGGCGTCACCAATACCGTCACAGTCAACATCTGCTTGAGCGCTGTTAGACACAGACGGACAGTTATCTAATACGTCAGTTATACCTACAATTAAACTAAATGTTCCATTATAAAGATTTAATGTTTGCTTCGGTTAATTTCTATCTGTTCCGTTATTTCATCTCATATGTCAAGGTTTAAGCGCAAGACTGTACTAATTGTTTATACAATATTCGAGGGTTGTATACAATATACGAGGGTTGTTCAAGAAATTCGTAAACTTTTTCGATTTTTCAAAAATCTGGCGATCGATTAAAGTAATTTTTGAGTTAACAACACACGCCAATGTGCAACAGATTGATAAAGGTTTGACGTTATTGAAATGTTCATGTTCTGAAATACAGCTATAAAAGACGCGCTTGTAAGGGGTGGCCGGCTCATACAAATTTGTAACTTACGAATTGACACTTAGTACAGTCGCGCTGAACCTTCGATATGGTCCGTTCTTTTTCAATAATTCAACATTAGTTTCGAGGAATTCTTAGTTCTGACCCATTCTAACTAAACAGTTCCCAGTTAAGCTCGAAGCCTTAAATCGTGCTCCCTTTAAAACAAAAGATAATTTCTGTTCTATGTCTTTCTGTCAGAACTTTTCGTTTTTCAGCGCTTGGACTTGAAATATCCAAGACAACTGCTCAATCTCGGCTTAAAGTCTAATTGCCCTTACCTTGTTACGATTCCATGTCAAAAGGTATATACCGTAAAAAATCTAAAACAGCCTCGTGATACGATAAGGCCTCATTCCCTGAAGTTGAAATGGACCATTCTTGACGTGAATTTACAAAATCTTGAAGCCACTTACGAGGGGTGTTCCAGAAGTTCGTGGACTGACGTCATATCTCAATCAATACTGCTCGTTTGAAATAACAAATAATAAATTCTTTTGAAATGAACTTTGCCTTACTTACACACCAAATTTGATGAAAGTACTCCGAATATTAATCATTTTATAAGCCACCAAAGACATGCACTGCGTGCCGAGCGGCGCACATCTCGTACCTCTAACGTACGTCGTCGACGTCGAAATATTCAAAACTCAAACTGAAATCCAAACTTTTTTCAATAAAATCACCCAAAACTGTATTAATAAAAAAAAAGCTAAATGTGTCATTCCATCGCCAAATCCAAAGCTACATCAATATAGCAAGGTATCGACTGGTGGGTGTCCAAATGCCCTTACATTCTGTTTTGTAAATTCATTACAGCTTTTACAAAGCATTTGCACTTGCCCTTCATTAGTTCTCACAAAACAGTTTTCTATCATTCTATTTTTCGAACTTAATTGTTGACTATGTTTTGTTATGGAAATATCTCTGAAGAAGTGCTTAACTGGGTGTCAGTGAAAACGCTTTCGATCCTCTGCTCTCTCGCCTAGAATCAAATTCTAGTTGTCGAAAATTTAAACCCGACGTTGTTACTGACTTCCTGGTGTTTTTTTTTTCTATTTACATTTATCGTCGGTCAGGGCACTTTATTCGGGCAACGAAAGTGTTTCAACTGATTAAATTTTCCAGTAATACTATTGTATCAGTATTGAAATAGTGAGCGAAATTGTGAGAAAATAGAATGTATAGACGTTAAGAATGAAAATCAGTCCGTGCTCCGCTTGACGTTATGCATGTCTCTATGACAACGTTTGTGGAGCGCGTGAATATAATAACAATACTGTACACTTACTCGTTTAGATTTTATCATATGCAATTTACAATGATTTCTGTCGAACAGTTTTCGAGATATTTAGAAAGTCCACGAACTTCTGGAACACCCCTCGTATAAAGACCCATACCAATTAAATCAATGTCACCAAACATTTAGAGGTTTAATGCAGCTTTCCCCTATCAAATGTTAATATTCTTATTTCATATGTTTATATTAAGCATTTTTTCACCGTGCTATACCTTGGTTAGCCGAATCTGACCTCTATGGAAAAATTCACTAAATAACAGTTACCGACATAATTTATCAATGAACATAATACATAATACATTCAGTATCGTTTGTAAATCATTTTCGTGAAAGCACGTGCAAAGACAAGTAGGAATAAGAAGATAAGAAGATTTTTATGCATCTAAATAGCAGGGGTCAGGTTCAAGTTAATAAAATCGCTTATAACAAATATCGATAGCTCAGCACGAAAAGTTGAAACTGCATATATCTTTATTAGCATTTACAACTGTTTTGCACTGAGCAAGAGCTTTTACCTTTCCTTCCGCTGCTTTTCAACATGGGTTTCCGATAACTCTTAATACCTATGGTGAGGGTATTCATCTGAACCATCTCACTGATACGATTTCAATAAAACTCAACAAAATATGCTTTATACAAGTATATTTTTCATATATTTCAGTTTATGAATGCGACCCGTCACACGAAAAGGGATCATGTAGGTAGTGCGTAAAGTGCCAACCCTAGTCAGACTGCGCAGACGGCGCAGTTTGACTAGGGTCAAACTTTTCGCACTTAACTATATTTTCTGAATCTAGAATATTAAATCTAAATTCCTGTGAAACAATTTTTGAAATGTGACATCTGGTTGTCATGTACTTGAGTCAATCTCTTTTTCAGACATTTTTTTACAGAGTTCATAGATGCAGACTGGTTCTACTGTCGACCCATGTATGAAGGCTTTTATGATAGTCGACAGTGGGACCAGTCTATCATAGATGGTCCCTTTCGCCT